>JANIJG010015284.1:41705-54377 GCA_024611175.1 Megaceryle torquata | reverse complement strand
TAGTGAGGGTTGCTGTGGTTGTTTTTGTTGTTTGGTTGGGTTGTGTTGGGGTGGGTGGGGTTTTTTTGGTGGTTTTTGGGGGGTGGTGTTGTGGGGGGTTTTTTGGTATGTGTTTTTTGTTTTGTTGTGGTTTTTTGTTGTTGTTTGTGGGGGTTTTTGTTTTTTTTTTTATTATTAATATTATTATTATTTTGAGATGTTTTCAGTAGCTTATTTCTTAATCATACTGAAATTTGCGATGATTAATATGTTTGAGCAGGCTTATTCCAGAAACTTGAAGCTAAAATGACTCGGCATTTTAAAAATTGCTTTTAGCGAAAGCAGAGGGGAGGAAAAAAATGCTTGTTTGCCCTATTTAAGAGCATATCAACACTTGGATTCTGGAATTTAGCATTGCAGAGGAGAGAGGGGAAGAGAACATAAGCATTGATATGGAGAGTATGGCTTTTACTCAAGAAACTCCCAACAAATCATGAACTTCTGAAAAACTGTTTCACGCATGTTACTCAGCAAATATTTACTAAGTAAATGATCTGAATATTCCATGTAACACAAGTATCTTCCTGTCTGTTGGTCCTTGCATGTCACCTGACTGCAGTCATCACCTGGACCAAGTAGTTAAGCATGATGTCTCCCACAGCAGTAGGTGATGGGTAAGTTTAATCCTAAATAGTTTTTCTGTATCTCTGCTTCTCCCCCAACCCCAGAGTGCCTAGGTAGCAGTCGTACTCGTGGAGGGATGAAGACTGGTGTTCAGGGAGAGGTGAGCAATGGAGACTGAAGCTTGGTGGAAATGCACTAGGCCCAGGAACCTGAAAAGGATGATATGAGCAAAATTATAAAAGGTTAGAAGTGGGAGGAGCAAGAGATGGAAGGAGGTGAGAAAGAGGACAAGCTGTAGGTTGGTGGAGAAGGAACAATGGGGATGGGTAATAAAAGACTGAAGAGTGGGAAAAAACATGGTTAGAAAAGTAAGGGAGTGTGAAGAGTGTTGGCATCAAGGAACAGAAGAAGCTAGAATGCAGGAAAAAAACCTAGTTGAACTGATTGCTTCTGGTTTGCCATTACTAAAGAGTTGTGGACAAACTGGAGCAGGAGAGAACTTCTATTTAATTACCATTTTGAAAATAAAATAGTTCATTTTAGGGCCTAAACTTAGTGGCAAAACAAAGTTGTTCACATTCAACCAAATATTAGAGTCAAAAGAGGTTCTGGAAAAGTTACTGACTGACTGAAACTGGATTTTACAGAGGGTTGCAGGACCAGGATTTTGTGTCACTTTAGTTTATTCAGCTAGTCCAAGTTATTGCTTGGTTCATTGACAGGCTCATAATTTCTGAAGTTGTAAAAATATAAAAAAAAAAAAATTAACAATGGAACATCTAATTGTCCTGAAGTGTTTAAATGCCAAAAATATGTAGAAGGGATTTTCTTATGAATTCAACGTACTAAGTCAATTTTAAACACAGTTATTAGTTAAATAAAACTCTATCCTTTAAATGTACTTAGTAGCATTAGAAATTCAATCTTTCATAGTAAGGATCGTTAGAAACTTTTATGGTTTTATAATAAAAATGTTGGAAAACTTACATATGCTTACATTACAATGTTAGCAAGCAGTTTAAGTATTCAGTAGCAATAAAGGCTTAGTGAGATTGGTAGTTCTGTGTCTTTATGAAACTGCAAAGTATAAACAAAACAAGATTAATTTCAGTCATAGTTTATTGCCTGCTGATACAAATCATGATTAAAATAGGATTTCCTGCTGCTTTGGTTTAATTTGCCTGGGAGGATATGATAAAATGAGTGTCTTGAAGTAAAAGATTCCCTACAAGCTTATGTAGGCTTCCAAAAGGCTTCAGTGGCAAAGAAATGGAGTTCTGTCTAGCACAGATGCAAACCTGTTGTTTATTTGTGTGGAGGATGCTGGGGGGAATGTGGAGGGAGGGTGGAGTGGTGTGGGGTGGTTTGTTTTTTTTTGTGTGTGTGTGTGGGTTTGTGTTTTTGGGGTTATTTTTTGGGGTTTTTTTTTTTTTTTATGTAATTGCATTTGAAAAAGTAATCAAATATCATTAAGCAGGAAAATTGTACCAGAATCAGTGCTAGCTGTGGACCTCTGGTATGTAATAAGGGGTTTTTTTTGGTAGTCTTTGTAATGTACTGCTCTTACCATGATTGCAGCAAGAGAGATGCTATACGATCTCCTTCATTTTGGGGTCTCAAATGTTATGATAACAGTACATTGGGTAAATATGGGGGGTGGAAATAATACTTATCTATCCTGTGACAAGTAGACGTGTGAGGATTCATGATGTGTATGCTAGGATTCACAAGAACTGTAAAAAGTCCTTCCGATTGCAGTGCAGTGAGCACACACACATAAAAAACCCAAACCCTAAAGGAGTCGTCATTTATGATGTGAATTATAGGGGATGGATGAGGGAGTGATGGCAAATACTTTTGTTCCCTCATACCCTAATTGCTTGGGAGTCATGGAGCAATTAAAGAAGGAAGGTTTCCTTTCCCCCAGGTTTTGTTTTCTTCTTACCAAAATTTCTGGTTAGTCCCCTTAATTCCTTACTATTACTTTATGGAGCCAATAAAGCAGCATCAAATTACAGTGTGAAATGGGTAGCAGAAATAGAGATACTGATGGGAGTTTCTTGAATTTGAGACTCTTTTAACAGGTAGAAGAATGAGGTTTTCATTTTGCAGAAGGTAGGAGAGCAATCTGAGGATTTCCTTCTGCAGTGCCAAGAGCTACCTGGAAATTGGATACGTAGCATACTGAGGTGATGTTATGACTAGATTGGATAGGATATCTCATTTTTCACTTCCTTCTTGTTAAGAAGTGCTGTGGTAAATTGTCAATTACATGAACCATGAACATGAACCATGATTATGCATGCTTCCCAAGAAATAAGCAGAATTACAGAGCTGAAGTTGTTTTAAAGCATGTTTTTTTTAGCATGCAATGTGGTACTCTTTTAATAATAGTTTTTTTCATATTTGGTACCTGCAAATAGAATTTCCATAATTCCTTTAGAACACCAAAAGCAGAGTTTACACAAAGAACAATTGCTAAAAGAACGCAAATGTTTTTATGAGATGGCTTGTTTGTCGTACTATATGATGTGGTGGTGCTTGGAAGATAGACTATGATATAAGTACTTAGTATGGCTTGTTAAGTTCTGAAATGGGATATAAAAAGAGGATGCTATGAAAGATTAATGGGACAACAAATTAGTATATATAGTGTTGGAGAAGTCTCGCCGAATAAAGTCAGTGTTACTTTATGCTCAGAATCTTAGGGGCAAAAAAAGGTTTATGATAGCTTGTAGCATAGTTCTGAAGAAATATAACTTCTGTGGTGGATTTTAATTTATTTTTAATTTTCCTTTTCTTGAAGTGTAACATGCATACAGTTTTTTTAATGTAATCTTGCATTCATCAAGATTAATATATAAATAATTTTATTGCACCACCAAACAATAAAGGGAAAAAAATGAAACAAAGTGAATCTCATTTTACTGCAGCCAAAAATTGGTTTTGTGGCTTTTTAGGGCTTGTCTCCTGTGGAAATTGACAGCATAACTGTTGTGTAATAACTGTTTAGCTGTATCTGTGTAGTGCAACTCCCTAAGGCTGGTATCATATTCCTGAACAGGAACATCATCTTACTAAAAGTGTAATATTCTAAATAATGACTGTACTTGGTAAGTACATAAGAGGAAATGGAAGCCACCTTGCTGCTGAATGAGGAGTATATTCTCACTGAGCACAGTTTTAATAAACTTGTATGCATCAACTTTGTATTGATTTGTTTGTTTTAATTTTACTGAGTGTCTCTTTATAGGCAGGTTGGTGGAGATAGATAACCACTGCAGCAAAGGTAGAATGAATCCCTAATGGCATGTGGTCATATATACTCTATATGCTGTTTCATTGTTATAATTTGAATCTATAAAAATGTAAATACATCTAGTTCTTAACATCTGCTAACATTTGTATATGTGAATGTATGCACAGGTTTGTTTCTTAGTAGCTGACACGCACAAGAAGAAAATGACTGAAAAGAGGGTGGTTCTGTGCTTGAATGAACACGGTGATATTTTACTTTGTAGTAAAAACTTCAATCACTTTTGAAGTGAGAAAGCAAGCTGCAAGCTGTCCCTGGTTTGGTTTCATAGTTAAGTATCTTCTTTATTATGGTAACATGACTTCAGAACTGTCTGCAAGAGGAATAAAAAGAAAGAACAAAGTGGCAATAGCAATTCCACATTTAGGCTCTATAGTGCCTTGGTGTTGTCTTCATCCTTTAACGTGTGTATCTTCTCACTATTCTTGCTGCCACTGAGATATGACATGACAGGCAAGCTCTGATCTCTCTTGTTTTCTTTTCGGATATGTTTTAGGGTAGACTCTAGTCTTAATTTCTGTCAAGAGTCTTTTGGAAGAAGGCAATATGACTTCAGTGTCCTCTGGCTCTTTATCAAAACCTTTTCTTCTGTAGTATCTTTCACCTAGGCCTGCATTTCTTCAGCACTTCTTTCCTTTTGCCCCTAATATCTCATACATTGTCTAGAAACTTGCCTGTTTACAGAATTTCATCTGAAGGTTTTGCAGGAAAGGGATACTTCTTTATACAGTAAATATGACTGATTTGACTGACAACATCTGGCAGCAGTGGCACAATTTAATTTTTTTTTTTTTCCTGTAGTTATTTCTGAATGAAGGCAGCAGGTTTTTGACATTTGCAGGTCTGAAGTAGTCCTTCTTTGTCTGAGCAGAGACAAGGAATGGATAATCCAAATTTATCTGTCAGTCATCTATATTCAGAGGTGCTACAAATAGTGAGAAATCCTCTATTTGAAAATAGCCCAGTAAGTTGAGGAGGGTGAAAATTATAGAAGATAAATAGCATGCAGAGAAGGTAATAAGAGATTACACTGTCTTTTCAGAAAAGAATTAAGAAGTTGCAAAAATAAGGGAAGCCTATTTCGGGGGAACAAACTGTCTTTGGCAGTTCGAGAGAAAGTGGTAAGAACTTTCATGTGTCATCTGCCTCTTGAGACTGCAAGACCAGGTCTATCAGTTTGGACTAAAACTCCTTCTAGCTCAGTAATTAATTTCTGACCAATGGTTTAAGCTTATACCACATTATTACTCTGAAGAGTACCTTCCCTGCACTTACAGAGATAGGTTTCATGAACCAGAGATGGCATTTATATTGAGTAGCCCTTAGCATTTTGTTCTTCCGTTAACTTGTCTGAAAAGCATTACTTTTTTCTACACTACACCTGGATACATTTTGGTTCTGAAATCCAAATACCAACTTGTTACCAACCAAGTAATTTTAAGTAGCAATTTTTTGAAAGCTTTTTAAAACCGATGAATAGTCTTGTAGCCAGAACCCATCTTCACAGAATGTGTAATCCTAGCAATGGCCTCTGCCCCTTCCTATATTCTGTTAGATTTATCATGTAGTAGATTGCTTGATCATAGCAATCAGTAGAATACTTTCCATGGTAAAATCAAAGTCTGGTCATGAAGGAAATTTAAATTAGGAAAAGGCTTCCACCTTTCTTGGTTTCATGTTTAATTTTTACAACACTGATGAGTTATTCCTGTTTACATTTTTTTAGTTTTATTTCTGGGATATGTCTTGCGTAGTCTAGGCAGACACTGAGCTAGAGAGTAAAATATGAAGGTGGAACAGCAAGTGAGTTAGCAGTCCAAATGCATCCTTCTGTTAGAGGTGTCAGCAAAGATAAAATATGGAGAATGAATGGAATAAGATGAGGAAAGTTGAAGTAATAAGATGGGATAGTAGGTATGATTAGTTCATTAAAAAAAAAAAGGCAAACATTAAAAAAAAAAATTAGCAAAACATGCAAAAAAATCCTGTCAGTTTATTTTAATTTGATGAGGGAACCACATAATGAACCAAAATATTTTCTTTAATTGTACTCAGTCTCAGAAAGTATGTTCTGTGTTGTCATTTCCTGAATATTTCCCTGTTGGTTTTTAGGTTTCTGTTCTTCACATTGTACATCAGTGGGACCACTTTGCTGCAACAAGATAGCATCGTCTTCAACCCACTGAAGGAAAGGGGTGAGAAGCTTTCTCACTGCTGATACTTTATCTCCTTTAGAAAGCAATGTGCCCTGGAAACAAGTAACTTTATTTTGATGAAAAGTGAAACCAGTTCTGGATACTTTTCTTGTGTCAAACAGGCTTGATGTTCTGATTTTTGTTTCTTTTTTAACTTTGTATGTGAATATAAGAATCTATGTTACAGAGCAAGTGCCAGGACTAAAGTTAAATAAGAATCAACAAATAGCAATGCTGATTGTGCCAGTCATCCATTTTTCTCTGAAGGACTTCAAAGGAATGTCTACAGGGGAAAATTAGAAGGAACGATTGCTTGTTAACAAATCTGTTAGGTAGTTTCTTCACAACCCTAAGACAGTTAGTGCTTAGTTTATACCCTGAAGCATAACTATTTATATCTTGTACAAACATCTGTTGTAGCTTGTATATGTTAAAAATGATACTACTGAACTCCAACAGCTTACTTGCTGCTTATGTTAATCTTACTGGGTGGTCCCTTTGCTCTTAATTATGAAGAAGCAGAGCCAGTGAAGAGTGATGTATGTTAAGTGATCGCTTTGTGTATGTTTCAGCTCACCTTTAATCTCTTCTCTTAGGTACTCCTTAACTTGCACAATCTCCAAACTTCTAATTATGATTACCTCTCTTAATTTAGTTTCCTTTCTACTCTGTGTTTTACCTTCACACTTATTTTCATCAAAGGCTTGAGGGTTTTTTTCATTTTGTTTTGCAGAACACAGTGATTTTACGTATTCCCTTTCACCACAGGCATCAATGGAGTTTCTGATTGCAGTTCATGCATCAGCTTCCAGTTTATATGACCTTAAAACATTTCCTTGGGTTTTCCTTTCACTTTGTTTTCAAAATAAATAGAATGAAGGTTCTTTCTGTTCTGCATGAAACAGACTGGCCGACTCTCTCAGCCACAGGTTATTTTTGTTATTTGTAACTCCTTGAACACAATACAAATGCACAGTTTTCCATTTACTCTTGATTTCTTTAACAAGGAATAATTGGCATTTTTAAAGCTAAATTGTTCAGAAATCATATGTTCTTGGGTTCACTTGTGATACCTTAGGCCATGTAGTATTTGATATAGCTGTGCTGGTTAAAGATGGTCCTGCTGTGAGTTGATAATTGCCACACGTGAGCCAGAAATTACCACACTAATAGGTCAGCCAAGAGCAGGGGTTGTATGAGTGCACAGCAATGTGCTTCAGACAAAGCCAGCTGGTTTACATCATGGCCACCTTTAACAGCGGGTTGAGTTAGCCTAGCTGACTTTATGTAAAAAGGATCAGAAATTATTCACGTGTTCTGCGAGCTCAGCGGTAGAGCTGTGGAAGTAATTAGCCCTTGCAGGGTGGCAGAGATAAACATCTGGGAGAGATACCAGCTTCATGTAGCGTTGTTGTTTGCAGAATGAACATCTGCTTAGGTTGTGTATCTGCTAACTGGAACTGGATGCTGTATCCTAAATTAGGTTATAAAAGCCAAATGTGTAAATACCTTTTATTTTTCTTAAAGTTTAACATGGTTTTGTTTCTTATCACTACTGGATAATGAGGAGCTACTTCTCTTTAGTGAACCAAAGTAATTCCTAAGTTAATTGCCTCAATTTAAGTATGTGATTAGCTCAATTTGTTGTTCTTGATTTGCAGTACTTATCTGCACTAAATCTCATCAGTTGCTATCTTGCCTAATAGCTTAGTCGTCTTTTACTGTAATTAGAAGTAAGAGGGGAAGCTCTTACGGGAAATAAATGATACACCCATGTGGAATTCTTTCCAGCTATTCCCCTGGGAGAGAATAGGGCAAACGTCCTTCTTCATGGAAGTATTTAGCTCAAAAGAACCCCTATGGATCGAGCTCAAAGCTCTGCACCTCTTTCTTCCTTTGTGTTGCCAGAGGGATTTCCACATGTGGAGTGTCTCTTCCTTATGGAAATCTGGAAGGAAGGGTTAGTCCAGCTTGTCTGATTCTCCAGAAATTCTTGCCATGTCTTATTGTCTTCACCAGTTTATATGGGTTATCATTGTTGCTTCTCTCTGTGTTCTTTGTGTCACTAATATGAGCTCACATCCTTGCAAACTTTTAAGACATTCTTCCTCTTCTACGACTATTTTGCCTCTCATTTTCTGGTATCTGAATAAGAACTTCATCTTTCCCCCACAGTCAAACAATTTCTTTAACAGCATTTTGCAGTGAACTTCTTCAGCTTTTAAAACAATCCCTACTAAATAGTGTGGTGGTGTTTTGTTTTGTTTTTTTTTTTTTTTTTTTTCCTTGATCTCTTTTAAGTTTTCTACTTCTATTTTGAGGATAGACTGCTCAGTGCTCTGGATATCACAGTCAGAAATGAAATGGCCTCTTGAGAAGAAAGAAAAGCAGCATTTTGGATGTGCATGTTCACTCTATTTATAGAGAAACCCAGTAATGCCCTGATTGTAAGCTCCCATTTTTGAAAGAAAATAAAAAAATTAAACATAAGGCAAATGCTTGCAGGGATGATGTTTTAGAATATGTCCTTTTAAACTATTTTGAAAGACATCTCACTTTGCTATTGTGTCAAATGCTGTTTTAACTTTAACATTAAATGTAAAAAAAAAAAAAATAATCTAAAGTATTTCTATCAACGAGTGCTTTTATGTTGTTACTTTTTAAAAAAATTATTTATTTTGGTAGAGAAATCAGTAATATTTTTGTAGTTTCAAAGACAGATAAAAGATGTTCTGAAAAGACAGACAAACTAGAACCAGAAAATACTTCAATAAAGCTATTAGAAGAACTCTAAATGAAATTTATAGTCTTTTTTTTTTTCTCCATCAATTGTACTCTTAAGAAAAAACATACTTTTGCATAGGAGTTCCCAAACTGTAGCATACCTTTTAGCTGGTATTCCTTAAGCAGCTTAAGATGATGTTGTCTACTGATAGAAACTTGTTCAGATCTGCAAGCACATGACCTAGTGCCAGAACCAAGATCTGCTCTGTCTGCTCATATTTGTGGTTCCCAAGATGCGTTGTGTGTGTAAAATGGCCCAGACTCCCAAAGAGTAACATCTCCATTTAAGTTTGAGTGAAAATCAATAAGCTAGTTGTTAAGGAATTCATGCATGTGTCTTGCAGGTGAATTTCTCTGGTACTTAAGGATGGTGGGTTTTTTGTGTGTGTGTGTTGTTTTGGGATTGTTTTGGGTTTGGGTTTTTTTTTTTCCTGTTTAAAAAAAAGGGGGGGGGGGGGGGGGGTAAGAAAGAAAAAGCAGTAATGCTTGGGAATCACACTTGAGTAGAACTTGATGCAAAGTAATGCTTGAGATTTGTCCTGAGTTAAGTTTGTCTCTGTCCCTGAAACTGTTCAGTAAATAAAGAAGGGAATCTTGAAATTTTTCACTGTGTTTCTAAATTAAGCATTTACTTGAGGCTTTTATAATCTGTGGGGGGAAAATACCCTCAAATGTAAAAATTTCTCATCAAGATGGTCATATACTGTAGTAGAATGGAATTGTGAAGGAAAGATCTTTAAATAGTTGGAAATATTGAACACTTTACAAAGAAAAGTTTTGTTTAATTTCATAAACTCGTGAAAATTCTAAAACTTAGTTCTTTGATACTGACATAAGTGGAAGAGAGAAGAAAACCTGGAATTAATACCTGGATGTAAACTTTTTGAAGACATGAGGTCTGTCTTTTGTGATATGAATATGTTTTATAGTAAGTAGCTAAACATCAGGACTCCTATGCATCAATGAAAACCAAGTTCTATGGTGATAATAGCTTAATGAATTATGTGATTTCAGTTGTAACAGCTGCTAATCTGACAAGAAAATGAAATGTAAATTAGTAATTTGATGGATAAACTCTATTGGATGGTGGTGATATGTTAAATAATTTATTGTTTTTAATTACTGGGTAACTGCCTTTAAAAAAAGGAAAATATTAACTCATCTGGGCACCAAATTCCGGCTTAGAAGGAATAACATACATGAATCTTCTTGTCTTATAAATCTTATAAATTATTTCCCAAAGTATCAGATGTCTATGAAAATGAGATTTCGGAATTCCTAGATCACTTTTGAAACTATACAGTTGCATAGGCCAAATTCTTCAAAAGTTGTTAGATATTGTTTCCTTCTTTGTTGAGCCCTAAATGACTTGAATTTGGTAGATTACTGATATCCAAAGTGATTTGAGACTTTGGTTTCTAAGAGTAATTTCAGGCCCTAACTCTAGAATATGGGATTCATACTCGTAATTAAAGATGCTTTTATATTTGGTTCACTTGTAGGCTATTGTTATTTCAGTTACATTAATACTCAATGTATTGTTAGCCTTTTCAAAACTCAGCAACAAGTATTTGCTTGTTTCTACCTTAGAATATGTTAGCTAAGTAGTGTAAAAAATAAATGCTAAAGGTTTTTTTGGTTGGTTTGGGTTTTTTTGTTTGGTTGGTTGTGTGCTTGTTTGTTTCAGAAAATGCATGTATTTATCATTGTCAATGAACTCACTGATTTTTTTGGGGTGGAGTTGTGCATAATTATTTTTTTTATGTTCTACAACTGATTCCAAATGGTCACTTTTGTAACTGCCTCTTTTTCCCCCCCACAAAGGAATATTTGTTCATACTTATGATGATTTGACATAACTAATGTTTTATTAACCATGATGGCAACACAGACATTAAGTATAGACAATTATCAAGATGGACAACAGGTAGGTGTGTTTTTCTTTCACTCTCAACTAAATACAGTTAGCAAGAGGAAAAAATGCTTTTACATTGTTTACGTATCTGTTCTTGTTTGTAAAACAAGATTTTTAAAGTGCTACGTTACTATTCTTTAATACTTGGATACCTATTAAAGGCTTAGCTAATTTTTGCATGACTTTGCTTAACTTCTGGAAGAATGGCTAGATGAAGAGTTCTCTTCTGAATCTACTCCAGATGATTTGTGTGCTGTAATGTTCCTATTTTTAGGAAAGTCAGATTGATATCCTTCATATTTTATGTATATGGTATTTTTATGTGTCTGCAGTTACAATAGATGACTTTTACTCAGTCATAATAGACTCGTTGGTCTTGAGCAAGAGAAGGATAAATTTAGTTACCTAGGTTTACATGCTACTTTGATTATACTTGAACTGATGCAGTCATTCTACAGGCTGAAAATTGGTAAAATACTTACATTAATTTCAATGAGGTTTTTGATTAGAATTGCTAATTAGAAAGCTGGTCAGTGGTCTTGCAGTTTCACATTTCAGTTAACAACTAGAATAACGAAACCCGCTCAAGTATGTCTGGTCATGGTGGGTTTTTTTGTACAACTGTCTGTGTATTGCAACAATTAGAATTGCTAAATTAAAATACTGCTAACTGGAGACAAGTCGTGGTATGGTTTGTACTCCCAAGATCTGTTTTTATGTTACTATGTGTCAGCCCTTAGCATTAAATACAAGTACTTCTGTCAGCAGATGGCAACAGTGGCGAACAGTCAGAAGAAAACCAGCAACTTTTCCCATCTGGGATTATTGATTTTTGTTGTTGTTTGCTGCTTCTATTGCAATTCAAATTTCTCTCTTCTCTCGCCTACCTTACATCTTTTACTTTGTTCCCCCAGCAAATAAAGGCGATCCTGTGACACATCAGTGAAACGTGGTTTTTTTTTTTTTAATTATTTTTTTTAAAGAACAGTTGGGGAGAGAGCATTTTCTTTCTATTTGTTTTGTATTTTAAGATCTTAGTGACCAAGACAGACAGGTAATTTTGAGTGCCTACTGGTTTTGTACTTTGGAAATGGCCCACAGAAAACAACTTGTAGTTTTAAGTGAGCTATTTCATCCCTCTGTAGAAGTAGAACCCTTACTGAACATGCTCTCTCCCTTTGAACTCCACAGATGTATAGCTCAACGTTTATAATGACTTGTGTGAGCCATCCCCTTTTATTTTGTTCCTCCTTCTTGTCATTAGCCAAGAAATTAGCCTATTAGTTGTATCTTTTTTGCAAGCATTCTGGCTTACAGATCGTTTATGCTTGCTGAGGAAGCTTTTTTGCAAGGCAGGATGTTCTGTTGGGTAGGAAAAACAGGCATTTTCTTAGTTTCTGATTTTGCTAGGAGGTAGCTTGGCCCTGACAGGTAATAAAGCACAAGCTTTTTGTTTCTCCCAGACTTCTTGTTGAGAAAAGTATAAATTCCTTTTTGCTTATGCTATGTTGCTTGCTTATAGATAAATTCTGTCAGAGTCAGGTTTTTTAACAGTTTCTGTAGGTCAGCCCTCCTTTTGGAGGATTCCTGGGAGTAATCTGATATATACATCTCATGGGAAAAGAGGGGAGAGAGTCACATTCTGTGCACTTTGTTTCTGCAGGTGTCAGTTCTGGCTACCTGATGATACCTAGAACAGTGTCTGTCCTGTATTCAAGATAAAACTTGGTAGGGTTAAAGTAGGGGGGGGGGGGGGGGGGGGGAAGAGAGAATTTTTAAAATTAGAAAAGATTTTGAAAATCACAAAGGGGAAAAAGAAAGACGGGTCGGGTTTGAGAGGGGAAAATTGTACTATGGAG
>JANIJG010015284.1:30922-41605 GCA_024611175.1 Megaceryle torquata | reverse complement strand
GGGGGGGGGGGGGGGGGGGCGGGGGGGACGGGGAAGGCAGTGATTTCTTGACCTTGTACAGATGTTCCTAATCCTCAAAGGGGAGAAAACCAAGGAGCTTGGGTTGAGAGGTGGAAATTTTGACTTTCAGAGGTCAGGTTCCTTGAAGACCTTTTAGTCTGAAAAATATTTAGCTAGAGGTGAAGGGAAAACCCCTTTCAACACCTTCAAAGTGGCTTAAAGGCATTAGCAGGCTCTAGTGCAATTTAGGAGGTGCTCAGCAGAAGCTGTGGCTCTATGTTGTTTTTCTAGTGGTGGCAGATTGTGTAACCTTGTCTTCAGTGGAATTGTAGAAGTGGTTACTGCTGTTTTCTCTATGTGCTTGTTCTTAAAGTAATTTGTTATTACAATATGTAAATTTGAGTGGTAAAGGTTAGGGAAGGTTATGCTGCTGATAACTGAAAGATTAGAGGGACTCGGAATACTTCGTTTCTTTGTAAGAAAATGTGCGTTTTCATGGACAAGAAAAACTTCAGGATCTCTTTTCTTCAGTATCTTGGTATCATGTACAGTAAGAAATAAGAAAGAAAACGTAAGAACAGAAAATTCCCTTTTTGTTGTTTTTATCCCAAAAGCTTTTTGTGCAAACTTCTCCATAAATATTCTGGAGGAAGAAAATGTCTTTTTTTTTGCTAGCATATTCCAAAAATAGCCACTTCAGAGACAAAATGTTTTAACAATTTACTAATTCCCATTTTAAAGCTGAGTGTGGAAACTTCAAGTGACCTTTATACTACCCATCAAAAAGTGTCAAGGATTAAAAGAGGGATTTTGTTGCTGCTATGGCTTTTTGTGTAACTGCCAAGTCATACCAACCTTCTGGCAATTTAGTAGCCCTTTGCATTGCTATTTCCTTAGAAAACAGTACACTTAGTTTACGTCACACATACAAATTTACTTATAACTTACTCTTTTCCTACAGATGCAAGTAGTAACAGAGTTAAAAACTGAACAAGATCCTAACTGCTCTGAAACTGATGCAGAAGGGGTGAGTCCTACCCCTGTAGAATCTCAAACTCCAATGGATGCAGACAAGCAGGCTATTTACAGGTAGTAATGGACTCGTGTTCTGTCTTTTAAAGGATAAAGAAGAGAGGATTTTAATTTTTTTTAATTTTTTATTAATAATAAGTAGCTTAAAATAAGATATCTTGTCTGTCTCAGCAGTTTGCAGGGAATGAATGACATCAAATGAGCTTCACTCTCAGTCTTCAGCTGAGGAAAAAGCCATTCCCTTTATTGTGGGATCCTTCAATTTCAGCATAATTTTAAAGGATACTCTAAAGGTGGCTGCTTTTAAAGCACAAGTGAAATTTAGAAAGCTACGCAGACTGTTGAACTATGGTCACTATTTGTTATACTGTATTTTTATCTTTCATGTGAGATTTTATTTTTATTGTAATTAGGTCAATCTTTACTCCCTTTTCTTTAGGGAGAACAATCTGTTGCCCAGTAATTAGCTCAAAGTGGATTAAATGCTGATGTATAAACACTAATTTGATATTTTTCCAATGTTAAGTGCTGTGCTAAACAATATGCTCAGCTCTGATGAGATCAATTGTTCTTTCACTTTTAAATGCTTTATAAAGATGTAATTATTACCAGTTTGCAGGTGGTAAAAAACAAACAAAAAACCCAAAAAACAAAACAAAAAACCACAAACCCCTCCCCTCCAAAAACCCAAACCAGAAACAAAACCAATCAAACACCAAAAAGCGATGAAAAAAAACCAACACCCAAGTAAACAAAAACAACCCAGAAACCTGAAGCAGAAAGATATATCCACTCATTTACAGACTTCTGCTTACAAAAGCATCTTCTTCAAGCATGATTTTGTAGGAGGCCTCTGTGTATGGCCATGATACTATTCTCATTTCTGTGAAGTTATTTGTGATGTATAAATAAGGCCCACATTGAAGAATAAGTTAATTTTATCACACTTTATTTCACACTTTTAAGCTTACATTCATCCTGTTTCTGAATCCCAATCCTCACTTCTAATGCACTGCATTAGAAGTATCTCTTGTCACTCAATTACAGTGAATTAAATAGTATGTCATAGTTTTTTAGCTTGTGATTGTTCTCTTTATTTAAATATATGTATTTTACTGTTTTCCTTGCCTCTAGAGTCTGTGGCAAATCAAAATTAAAAGAAAACACCCCAAACTTGCAGGATGCAAGTTTACCATAGGCAGTGATGTTATTTGCAGTCTCTTCCAATACTTACCTGTTTCTTCCATTACTGTTACTTTACGTGGCCTAGATGTTTGTCTTTTCAGTGGTGTACACATAAGTGCAAATACTTATTC
Organism: Megaceryle torquata; assembly: GCA_024611175.1. Lineage (NCBI taxonomy): Eukaryota > Metazoa > Chordata > Aves > Coraciiformes > Cerylidae > Megaceryle > Megaceryle torquata. The sequence continues at coordinate 39,257 of JANIJG010015284.1, read as the reverse complement.
ACATATTTTAACTCTTATTCTAGGCACCCACTATTTCCTTTGTTAGCACTATTATTTGAAAAATGTGAACAATCTACACAAGGCTCGGAAGGCACAACTTCTGCTAGTTTCGATGTAGATATTGAAAATTTTGTAAGAAAGCAGGAGAAAGAAGGAAAACCCTTTTTCTGTGAAGATCCGGAAACTGATAATTTGGTGAGTATAGGCTGTTTCTTTTATTTCTGAAACAGTCATCACATTTGCGTCTTCTTCCTATGTTCTGATATACAGAAATTATACTTTCTCCTTATATTTTTCTTCTTACATAAGATTCTTCTTTATGTTAATGATGAGAAACTTTTTTTACGAATTTCTTCTGACCCCTTTATTCCCTCTTAATCTGTAAATTTACACTGGGCCCTTCAGTTGTTTCCCATTTGAAAATGGTTGATATCAGTGTACTAGAGATGAACAGAAACATGTGCTTACTGTAGCCAGTTTGACTCTGCAAATCAATTATAGAGTGTCAAGTGTATAACATTTATCATAAACATGTATTTCATGTAAGCTTTCTCCAACTTTTTTTTTTATTCGGTGTTCATCTAGTTAATGTGGGAGAAGAACTGTTATAAGATAAGCTTAGAAACACTCCAACGTACACACATTTTTTTTCTTATGTGTCATTGTCACCTTTAGGTTTTCTGAAAGTCTCTCCTGTAATGAAGCTGTGATTTCTCCAGTCACTTAATCTCTCCCCTGAATCACATGACTAGAGAACACCTGTCTTGTCATGCCAGTTTCTAAACTGTTCTATCTGCCTCTGTCTCATTAGAGTCATGTTGCAACTAGATTTTATCATATTCAAGAGTGTTAGAATTGTAGAGGTCAAGTGTTTTGTGGTGTTTTTGAAAACCTGTCCATTTAGGAGGACTTTGTATTAAAACAAATCTTCATCCTTGATCCTACCTCATAGGAGAAAAGGCTACTTAAAATCTGAAAGTGTACAAACAAAACTAAATTGATGGAAGGTCATAAATGACAGAAATGTTAACGTTTTAAAGCTGATATCTAAAAAGATTTATGTGGGCAAGTAATATCTTCTGTAGGAGGCTAGGGTAATGTACCTGGAGAAAACTCTCAAACAAAACCAAGACTTAAACAAGAAATAAATCCGAGATGCTGTTTAGAATTGTCAGGACCGTTGCAGTGAACAGCATGTTAGGAGAAGCACATATTATAGCAAAAAAAGGGGTCAATTTTGGCTACTTCTGCAAGCAGGCTGAATAATCATTTTGCATAACTTTATTTCTTTCCAAGTCCTTTATGACAGATCATTACTGTATTGAAGCTCTGGGTCATGGAAAATAAATCTACAAGAGTGTCTAAGTGTGTCTTTGGACCAGTGTGAGAGTGAAGAAAGCAGAATACGCTACATCCTAGAGTGAGGCAAGCTTTTACAGCTTGAGCTAAAGAGGCATAAAAAGTTACCTTCTCAGCTACTTGCTATATTCTTTTAACCCTAGGGTACATGCTCAGGATTGAAACATCTTAATAGATTGTGCCAACTATCTTAGTCTATGTAAATATAAAGTCACCTTAGATGAAATAATCTTCAAGTATGGATCAAGTTAACACAATCCATTTGGCACTAATTCACCTGCAAGAGTGCTTTCAAAAAGTTTTTTGCAGCTTTAGCTGTGGAGCTGTTTGTCTTACAGAAGCTTTTATTTCCAATTTGGAAATATTTTGAGGCTCAAATTCAGAGGTGATATAAAACAGTGCCCTTCAGAATGGTGGGAAAGCTGATAAAGGAGAATGCATAATAAGATTGTAATGACACTCTCAGTATTAGGGTAAAAAAGATCAGTTTATCAATGAAGAACTGAAGAACAGACATTAGCCACTTTAACTGAAGTTACAATTAGAACACAATTGAACACTCAAAATCTCAGTTTAATATCTTAATCATTAGATCTTTGTGGGTAAATTTTGATGCAGCTCACCTGAGAAATACTTATTACCCCTCACAGAGAGTGACTTAGTTTTCTTTTTTGTTTTCCTACTAAAACGGCTCCCTGAATAAACCCTGTAGCAGTGACTGTTGTCACCGTAGGAATTAAAAATACAATATGAAAGAAGAAAACTAAAGGCAAGGGGAAATAAATGGTAATTCTCTTCTTTATTTACTGCCCTAGTGTGAGCAGCAGTGATGTGTAGTGCCTTTTTTTTTTTAATTTGAAATATGAGTTGAGATATTACACCATTTTATTTATTAAATACTTGTAGCACAATATAATTGTTGTCTTACATTTGTAAGCAGAAATAAGTACTTCAGAATGATTATAATGACATTGTCCATCTGTGAAGAGTATGACTATTCCATTGGGGTGAAGAAATCCTTGGAGATTGAGACCACTGGTACCATCATTTTAGATCTTTCTTGAACATGAAAACACTCGGGCAAATTGGGGGGTGTGTGCATGCATTATCGAGGGAGAATGAGATAAATAATTTCAAGAGCCATTAGTTTCTGATGACGACTAAATCCAGTCTCAAAACTACAGTTCATCATAGATGCTAATTTGCAGACATACAAAATCTGGGACCTTTGGCTGTTAAATAATGAATTACAGACAGAGTTCCCCAAATAATATACTAGTTTAGGATCTTGCAGTTTGACCCAGGTATCTAGTTAACTACAAGGAACACTTATGATATTGGAATTCCTTCTTTCTTTGTCTCTCTGCAATATGTTTGGGGTTTTGTTACTACTATCAGTGACACCTCTGTAGTTCTGTTTGCACATCAGCTGTGAATTTGAAGGCACCAATAAAATTTTCAATGGCTCTTTGAAGAAAGACTTTTTTGAATATACTTACCTCTGACACTTTAGTCAAAAATAAGATTCAGTTCTGTTCTGCATGAAGCAGGTCTGCCTCAGGTTATTTTCTTCACTTGTGACTCTCTTGTGTTGAATTCACTGTTTATTGCTCTAATCCCTGTTTCTTTTCAGAAGCACATCTGAAATCTAACAGTTGGAAGGTAGTAGTTCTTGCTCACTGGATATGGAAGGAGCAATGGATGTAGTTTATTTTGACTTTAGTAAGGCTTTTGATATTGTCTTCTATCATGTTCTCATAGACAAACTGATAAAATATGGATGAGATAAATGAGCAGTGAGATGGACTGAAAGCTGGGTGAACTACTGGGCTCAAAGGATTGTGATCAGCAGCATGAAGTCCAGTTGAAGACTTGTCATAAGCAATGTATATACTCTAGGGTTTGATACTGGAATCAGTGCTGTTTAACATCTTCATTAATGACCTGGATGATGGGACAGAGTATACTCTCAAGAGTTTTGCAGATGTTGCAAAACTGAGTGGAGTAGCTGATGACCAGATGTCTGTGCCACCATTCAAGAGGTACTTTGTTGCTTTTGGAGAAATAAGCAAACGGAAATCTCATGGAGTTCAACAAAGGGAAATGCCAAGTCCTACACCTAGGAAGGAGTAGCCCCATGTACCAGTGCACTCCGGGGACCACATGGCTGACAAACAGCTTGGCAGAAAATGACCTGATAGTCCTGGTGGACACCAAGCCAAATAGGAGACAGCAATATATGTTTGAGACAAAGAAATTCAATGTAGTTGGGCAGGTTAGGAACAGCATTGTCAGCAGGCCAAGGGATGTGATCCTTTTCCTCTGCTTGGCACTAGTGAGATGCACCTGGAGTGCTGGGTGCAGTTCTGGATTCCCCACTTGCTAGATATACTAGATAGACATAGTGGAGTGAGTCCAGCAAAGGACCAAAAAGATGATTAGAGGACTAGAGTATCTCATATGAAGAGAGGCTTAACAAGCCTGGACTGTTTAGTCTGCAGCAGTGACAGTTTGGAGACTTATCAATGTATCTAAATACCTAATGGGGGAATAAAGCAAGACAGACAGATTCTGACTCTTCCAGTGGTTCCTAGTGAAAGGGCAAGAGAAAATGGACATAAATTGAAACACAGCAAGTTCCCTTACAACAGAAAAAACTTTTGCTGTAACAGTGATTGAATCCTAAAGCAAGTTGCCCAGAGAGGTTGTGGAGTCTCCATTCTTGTAGACAGTTAAAACCCAACTAGACATGGTCCTGAGCAAACTGCCCTAGTTGATCTTGCTTTGAGCAAGGACACTGGATTAAACTATCTCATGGGATCCCTCTCAACCTCAACTATTCTCTAGGTTTTGTGATCCTTCAAAGATCAGTTTCTCAAAGATCCCGAATGACTTGGCCTGCTTCACATGGATCTGGCTGTACACAAACATTCTCTCAGGTCTAGCTTACTTTGGTTGTAGATGTGTCTGCTGTGTTCAAATAGACCTTCCTGACAGTTGACCTGTTTGTGATTTTAGGGGTGACAAAGTCTGTTGGTTTCTGTGGCATTCACCTCTGTTGGTGGGCTGCACAAATCTAACTGATTTTGCTTGAGGTGGTTCAAGTATTTGTGTTTATGTCTCGTATTCCATGGCTGCTGAGGTCAGTACTATCTTAAAATGGAACCACATTGCACAATCAAGTATCTTTGCCATCAATCTCCTGCTCTGTAATTGCATTGTTAGCTGTGGCTTTTCTATTACTAGATACCAAAGGAAATCTGAGTGTGACTTGTCTTCTGTCTGTACTGAAGGCTGGGGACTCTGAACAGCTGATATTTTGACAGGCTGTAAATTTTGTCATGGGCAATGAGCAGAAGAGTTTCTGTCAAGTTGTGAAATAGCTAGTATGGTTTTCAGTCTTCTTTAACTTGAAATACCGGTGCTTGCACAGAAAATGCTGTAGCAGGGCTGTTTTTTCTGCCTTGTGACACATAAATATATACATTTTTATAGAGAACTAAAATCTCTTATCTAGTAGAGAGGGATTCTAATATTGTGCACATTTGTTGTGTCTAGTGTTCTTGCTGTTCATTCCTTTTTAGCTCCAATGTTAAATCGACCATTCACTTGAAGTTAGTGAAGACTGCTAATTAGAATGAGCCAGAAAGGTGAAGCATGTAGGCCAGACAACTACTCATTTTCTACCTGACCCCAGCAGAGTCAAACAAATAAGGTATAAAAGCTTGCTCACTAGCAATCATTCAGCTTGGAGCTGGAGCCAAAGCCAAATTCAGGTCCTATCTGAAATGAGTCACAGGCCTGACTACAGTAAGGAAATTGTCTGCTGATTCAGCTGTTTCAGTTTTTCACCTTTTACTAATTTTGGAAGTGGTGTGTAGGACTCTACTATGCTGTACGAGTTTTGTGACAGAGCTTAAACTAATGGCTCCAAACAAGCAGAATATGATTTCAGGCTCCATATCGCCTATAGCCAAATAGACTTGATAACAGAAATTGTGAAGGGTCACAGATACTGATTGTAGGGCCTCTCACAATCCCGGCAATGTTTCACATTGCACTCTCACTTGAAATGCCTTGAATATTTAAAATGAAAAGCTTAGTTTTCATCCAGAGGACTATGGAATGTTAATCTGGATGTCACAGGCATTAGGTCAGTTTGACTGGAAAGGAAGTTCATGAAGAGCAGTGTACAGTTGTCTAACTTGAGTAACTCCTAGGTAATCTAGACCATAGCTTACTAGTACTTCGGTATTATGGTTCCCTTTCTAAATTAACTGGTTGTTTCCAGCATTAGTAATGCAAAGGTTTTCAGCACTGGGAAGTACATGTAGCATCCACCTGAAACTTAATTTTAAGGATAGCTGTATATTGCTAAGCCTGGCATGTAAAGCAAGTTTCAATACTTTTTTAATTATCTAGATAGAATGATTCCGTTCTTTCTGGTTAACCACTCTAACAGTGTCAGTTGGTGGTCTGGAAGCAACATGACAAAGGATTATGGTCAATACAGAAGTAGTGTTACTAGGCCTTTTACTTTTGCGCTGTCTTTCCCAAGTCTGACTTTGTTAGGCATGTTGTCAAAATGGGGCATTTGCAGTTTTCTGTAAATATCTGGATTGGGTGAGAACTTTGGTATTAGGCTTCAGGATACATAGAAAAGTGAGAATTTCACACAAGAGATTGTAAGGATTTGGAAAGAGGTAGAAAAAAATAGCACTTTCTTGTAGAAGGTTTTTTTCCCTTAAATGAATTTTTAAGGTATTTTGTGAAATGACCTGGTTTAAGCATATTTCTTATTTGATTTATTGCTGTGTTCCTCTTCTTTTTCTGTATGTGCATTCATGTAATAGAATCAGCAATGGTTTGTGTTCAAAATGTGCAGCACCAAAAAACTCACAAAAGTGTGTTATGGCTTCCTTGAGAGTGAAGTTTCAGTTGTTGTTGTTTCTTCCTTTGTCTAAGAGGTGTATAAGATGCCCCTTTTCCTTCCAAAGAAGAGTGTATCACAGAAAAATGCAAGTTCTAAGATCTTTTGAAAGAAAACTGAGAAGCTTGCATGCTATCTCCTTGACAGATTTTTATCAGCTTGCCTTGAGATGTAGGAAGTCTTGACATTCTAGGTATGTCTTTACTTTTAATGCAGATTTATCTTTATCTTTGGACTGAAGCTTTCCCAGGAATTCTAGTCCATCCCTAATAAATACACAAAGAAAGTGGCTTTTTTGGGCTAGTTACATGTTTGCTCTTGAAGAATTATTGGCCACAAACTGAAACTTCTCCTGGGTTCACTGGCTCTGACCTCACAGATTAGACTATTAAGGGAGATTAAAGAGAGAGGTACAAGTTTATGATATTTTTCTTCAAGAAATAAGGTAGGTCTTATAAATAGCACAGCATATTATTTGAGCCAGAAATATTATCTATCTTGGAATGTCTTCTACAGGGATCTTATGGTTTCAACAGTTTTGTTCTCTGTTCTGGTTCTTGGTTATCCATGCTGTCTGTGTCTCCATGACTTAAAGTGAACTTGATGTAAGTGCTGATTAGCTGCAAGTGCTACAGACCTCCTGTTTTCAAATCTTAGTCCCTGTGAGAAGGAGGTGGAAGTTGAAGGTTGTGTTCACGTTTTACTTACCAGACTGGAAGTGTGCTTTCTTTCCCAGAGCTTTCATTTCTTTCACATCTTTTTGATTCATTACTTTGCATCCACCTTAGTCCTTGTATCAAGCATCAGTACTAGAAGAGATGTTTGCTGTTACAGTCTTACTGATAGCCAGAGGTTCCTAAGTGCATACACTTCTTTCTGGAAGTGTGCTCAGCTGCATCACTGTGACATGGAGTATCATCTGTTGGAGCTTCTTAACCTTTGCCCCTTACCCTTTGATATTTCTATCTCATTTCCACAGATAACACAGATCTTGGAATACACCAGTGTCTCTTTGTTCTCCATTACTATCCTTTGTGTTTAGGACTTACACAGGCAGGTTCCTCTGTGTCTTAGAAGTTGTTCAGCATGAGTGCAGGTTATTTTTAGAGCTTTCACAGATTACACTGTCTCTTAAGATATTCAGTACTTAACACTTCTTTGTTGGTTAGTGCTTACCCAACTACTGCAGAAACATCATGTTGCCTCAGGGTAGATCCTACTTCTTGTATAGCTTCTGTTCAGAGTGAACACCTCATATGTACAGGTGACTCTTAGTTTTCCCACATTCATAAAACCACAGGATGATTAAGGTTGGATTATAAACTCAAGGGGTCAGTAGTCCAACCTTGTTCACAAAGTAGGGTCAGCTGTGAAGTCAGAGCAGGTTAGCTATGGCTTTATCAAGTCTAGAAGCAATACTAAACATGGGATGTTGAATATACTCTCACTTTTGTATTTGAACAGGACACTGCCTTTTTTGAAGACCCTCGAGTTTTTTGTTTCATTTGGGATAAGGATTTTTGTTTCAGTACCCTTTTCTCAAAGCCTATCCTATTGAATTTATAGTTGTATTAGGAAAAGTTGTAGGAGTGGCAAAGCCAGCAGATGTCATTTGAATGCTCTTGAGTGAACAAGCCACTGAAAAGTGGTTTTACGATTGTAATTGTATTGCAGAACTGTTTCATAAACATGTAGTCGTACCTTTCCTAGCTGTTTCTCATAGCTGGGGACTCAAAACTGGGGAGAGAGGCTATCAAATCAAAACAAATGAAATCAAAGTACCCCCTTTCTCAGAGTTTGTGTTCTTAAATTCCCCCAGCTTTTACTCAAGAAGGTAGGTGAGCTGTGAATGTACATATTGTAGTTGTTCAATTGTTGTGAGGTTTTTTGTTGTTGTTGTTTTGTTTGGCTTTTTGTTTTGGTTTTGTTTGGTTTTATGATATTTCCCACCCCCATACCCCCCCACCCCCTCTCCATCTACAATTTTCGTTCTTGTTACGAATTTTTCTATTTTTTTCCTATAACAACTCTTGTACTGGTTTGTTG
>JANIJG010015284.1:18993-30822 GCA_024611175.1 Megaceryle torquata | reverse complement strand
TTTGGTTTTTTGTTTGGTTTTTTTTTTTTTTTTGGTTTTTTGTTTTGGTTGTTCTTGTTTTTCTGATTTTTCCCCCCCCCCCCCCCCCCCCAAATGAGATAACTTGTCAGTATATAGTGATTCTTTCAGATATATTGTACACACATGTATTTGCTATGTTCTTATGTGCCTTGAAATTTGTGTTTAAAAAAAAAAAAAGTGGGTATATGTTTTAGATAAAACAAAGGTGAACTGAGGATTATGACTAAAGTGGTGCATGGTGTGTTCTGTGTCCTTTGCACCACATGCTTAAGGCATTGAAAGGAGACAGGATGCAGGAGCAATCTAAAGCATTTTTAGGGCTAAAGATGTCTCCAAATTTAATATGTTGTATATTTCTAAGCAAATATGCTCTGAATAGTAGTTTGAGCAAGAACTTGGAGTTTTTCAATAATCTTTTTCTGCTTAATATTTTACCATTATCTTTATTTACAACAGTTTCAACAATATCTATATATCTCATGGTTACATCTGTCTTTCTGCATTTCTCTGAGATGATACTCCAGGTTTATTTCTGCAGCTGAAAATGCTGAATCAAATGGGATATAAAAATGCATTGTTCTGTGGCATATTCTACTCAGTAGCACTAAACAGCAAAAACATGGTTGTTGCAGATTTTTAAGGTATGCCTTTTAAGAACACAGGAATGAAGTATTACTGCTGCTGTGATCTGTCTGGAAACATTTCTTTGTATTACCTTTGTTCAACATGGGTGACTTTATCAGGAGTTCTTGGATTTTTATTTATTACTTTTTAGTTTTAAGGAAAAAGTGAACATCTGCCAACAAATTTTAAGTTTGGTCCACCCATGCTGCAAGAGACCAGGAGCCATATGGCCACAATTAGTGTAGCTGTAAATGAGTAAATAAGTCTTGGTGACAGGCTTGGCATATTTACAAAGTTTTCGTTTCCCTTCCTAACCCAGTAGCTCAGCTTCCTGTAAGAGCAGTGTGGCTCTTCAGAAAGCTGGATAGTGTTACTAATTCTTGGTTTATGGTTAATTTTGACTTCAATGCAGTTTTCAATTGAATTCTCATTTGTTTATTTTTTTACTTTTATTTTTCCTCCAAATAAACTCTGGTAAATAAATAATGTAAATACGGATAACAGTTTAAGGAAAAAGAACTCTCATGACTGAGCAAAACACATGACTAATACAGTCAAATATTCTATGTCCAAAGCCATATTTTTGTTACTTCAGTTTTAGCCAAATCTTTAAGGTATTCACTAATATATGTGCTCTGTATTGGTCTGCTACACATGAAGAATTTTATAATTTAAGCTTTTTTAAAATCTCTGAAACTCTTTGATTATTGCAGTATTACAGAATTATTGTTAATAAATCTGAAATGAGCAGGATGCCTTTAAACATAAATGACCTTTGTTTTGAGTTAAAATCTAGTTTAATTTGTATAGTTTAACTTTGTTGTGTTTAAAGGTACTTAGACACAGTGTAAATAGCAACCACTGCTGAGGGCAGTTTTAGAAGACTGCTGTTTTATATACCTCAGTGCTGGGCCATTGCACTTATTTCAAAGGCTTTTGGTGTCACAGGTCATAAGACTTACCAGATTTTAATTTGGATCAACTGCCTCAAATCTGTAACTCAGATTTTTCTGCAGTTGTGCTTTTAAAGTTGTTTCTGTGGGGTATGGGTTTTTTTTTGTGTGCGTGTGTGCTTTGTTTGTTTGTTTTTCTTTTTAGCACTGAGAAGGGATGAGTTTTCCTTTTTTGTCATCACTTCAGGATTTTTTTTTCTCATTTATTTTAATATACATTTTTTCTACACTGTGTGAGTGTCCTACAACTGAAATACCTTCTACTGAAAAAAAAGCAGGGAAAATACCTGTTGCAGTGAAAGCTAAAGTCATTGTAGTGGAGAGGGAAGAACATGCAGGAGTTTGCCTGCCTTGATCTCCTTCAGGTGCTTTAAAGAAAGGCAATTTGCTTCTTTAGTTAGAAGTAACAAATGCATTACTTAGCTATCATTTCTGGTCATTGGATTCAGCGCTCTGGCCAGGTAAATGACCCTTCATATAGGGCAGTTTTTTCCAAGTAATGCTACAATGTCTACACTGTTTCAAAATTAATCTATTCAGTTTCATAAAACTGGAGGATATTTTTCTTGGAGATCTAGCATAGCAAGTAAATGTTGAGGATGACATGCTATATAAAAAGTAATTATTTTGCCATTGTGTTATGTACATATTTGAATGTTCTGGATTTCCTACTGCTTCATGAAAATTTAGACCATCTGGATTTGGTTTTAGCTTTTGATCTCCTGCCATGACCCTTACAATCACCTAAGATATTTTTATGTAGTATGTAATACCATTAGCTATCCAAGCTTACAAGTCTCTTTCTTTCAGGAAGCATGATAAGTATTCCTATCTGTATTCTGTATCTCCTGTACTTCAATTTTTGTTTAAGCATGGATTTGTTATTTGGTTTAGTGCTTTGCTTTTAGTTGTTTGTATTTCAGACACAGTCTTCTCACCTGAAAGTTCTTACATGATTTTACCCCAGAGTTGTTAATCTTTAACATACAATTGCAGAGGAACTCCAAAGTTCTAGGACTGAAGAACTGTTTAATTACTTTAAGCTTTGTTGAGCACTGTGACAAATTTTGGGATCTCTTTATTCTAATTTTAAAGAAAAATAAAAGCTATTGTGCTTCTGTTATATGTGAGATGACAGGCCATTTCCTGTACCTTTCATCCTCCAATCTGCGTGACAAATTTATGCTAACTCACCATAGGGTCTTCTCAATATATCTCAAATTCATCTGTACAGTTCAGGTTTTCTTGGGTCAGGCTGTAATGTGAAACGGAACTTGGTTATTTCTGGTATGTAGCTCAAGACGACTGTTGCTTACCACGCCTGTTCCAACCACGCTTTCCAAATACTGTGTGTGGATGGGATTACTTTCCTTCCCTTTTGATCTTGTCTGATGTATGATCAGAGTTGCGTGATGGCAATAAAAATCTCATGGACATGCAGGCTCACTCTGTGCTCCATGTACAACTTAACTATGCTCTATGTTCCTAATGTGTCACATGTGACAAAGATGATCTTGCACAGCAGTTAGGCAGTGGAAGGATACAGGGTTTTTATGTAAACATGTTCCTTTTGCACTTCAGAAGCATGATAGTCAAAGCTAGAGAATTCTAGTCAGCACTTGGCAATTAGTAACTCTGCTTCAGTTGGATGGTCTTTGTTACTGGGAAGTAGTGTTTGCTTAAATCTCACATTAAATATATTTTTTTTAATTAACAGTTATTTTGTTTCCAAATTTTTTTCTAAATTCTCTCCTTAGATGGTAAAAGCAATTCAAGTTCTACGTATCCATTTGCTTGAGCTAGAAAAGGTTAATGAACTCTGCAAGGATTTCTGTAGTCGTTACATTGCCTGCCTGAAGACAAAAATGAACAGTGAAACTCTATTGAGTGGAGAGCCTGGAAGTCCTTATTCACCTGTGCAATCTCAGGTATGTTTCAAATACAGTTAAGTGTATTTTTTGCTTAGATTTCCTTGAAAAGTTAAAACTACACTTCTATTACTATTAGTTTGCAGAGTTCCTGCAGTTTCTTTTGCTTTCTCAAAATGGGTTATTAAGAATAGAAGGAGCTGTATTTTTATTATTGGTTCTTTTTTTTTGTGCACACCTGTGTGCCAATGCCTGATGGACAGTTTCATCAAAATGTGCTAGAAAATAGTAAGTTCTTTTTGTCTGTCTTCTTTTTATGATGATTTCCCCCCCCCCAGCTAAACAAATGGAGGTATTCAGAGTAGGCTGGATTTGCTATTTTGTTGAAAGGAGATTAGGAAACAGAATAAATGAAAGAGAAGAAAAAATGCATTGTTAAGAAGGTCTCCTTAGTCTACTCTGCTTTAATAAAATACTGAGATGGCTGATATTTTTTTTCCAGAATACAGGTTGTGTATAAAAAGTACACAATGCTGATGGATTATAATTGTGGTGTTTGAGAGATACGTCATTGAATGTCACCTGGGTCAACTGTGTAGTTACCATCAGTATCCATTTCCATCCATGTGAACCTCAGTTTATATACTGTTGACATTACCTAAATGCAATAACCAATTACATTTTTTGTAGTAAATTGACAACAAATAATTAACAAATAATTAATGGTGTGTATGTTGATGCATCTGCTGTTAGATGCTGGAAAGTGAACAGTGTCATCCAAGTACCTAACCAGATAGCTGCTGTTAGGGAATGGCGTTAGGGAATTCTCTGACTTACTAATGTGCTTGATGCTGTTTATTGTGAAAAACCTCAATGTCTTAAAACTTCACTGTTTGGACTCCTTACTTAAGTTTTGGTGTCTGGAAGTGTGGAAAGTAAGAGTCTAAAATCAGACAAAAACAACTTTTAAAAGGTGGGGTTTATATGTCTGTTACACTGTCCTGTACAGACTGGGGGGAGTGAATTTTCCATTTGGTAACAATAGAGATTATTCATACATACTAAGGAATGTGTTAAAGTTTGCATGGTCAGGGTTGAGTAAGAGCTATCTTGAGTAGAATAAAACATACTGGCATCTTGGATACTTAATTCTTTCAACTTCAAAATAATGTATTAAAATTAATAACTAAAATTCTAAAGCTTTTGTGCTTGTGATAAGAACATCAGTGGTCCATTTCGTCTGTCCTTTTTCCATTGTGCCTTTGGAAATGGTTTCTCTTAGGAAAGAAATGACTCTAGGTATATAAATACTAAGATTTCTCAAGATAGTTTTACATCTTTTCTAACCCTCACTTTTGTGAGGGTTTTCAAAGGTAATGGCTGGTAATAATGAGAAAGTTAATGAAGGTAATGATGAACCTCTAATGAAGTCTTTTTCTCTTTGAAGCTAATCCTGTGATTAGACTCCAAATGTACTTTTAGAGACAAAATTGCACAAGCACAACCCCCTGGCCTCCCACCCCCACCTTAAAAATATGCAAGCAACTAATTGTTTTATTTTTTTCTAGCAAATTCCAAGTGCCATTGCAGGCACACTCAGTCCCCAAGGGATTATGGTGCCAGCATCAGCATTGCAACAGGGAAATGTAACTATGGCAACAGTAGCAGGTATGACACAGTAAAGAAAAACTGACAAATTGCTCTTTGTTTTGCTTTCTTTTATATTTGTTGCAAACAACACACCAAGTACTTCTAAAATGTCATTTAGCTCTAAAGCGTTTTAACTGTAATACCTGCAAAATTGTTACAGTACAGTTGGGCACCTCACTGTTTTCCAAATTTTTGTTTAATTTATATATGTACCAAGTTTGCATATGTGATGGAGGTTACATATACATAAAATTAGGAAATACTTTTTGTGCTATGCTACTTTTGTTAAAAGACATTTCAGAGGTTAGGGGGTTTGGGGGATTTTTGGGGGGTTTATTTTGGTTTTGGTGGTTTTGTTTTGTTTTGGTGGTGTTTTTTGTTTGTTTTTTTTCCCTTTGTGTTTTTGTTTGTTTGCTTTTGTTTTGGGGTTTGTTTTTTTTCCTTTTTAAAAAAAAGTTCTGTTTGACAAAAAAATGCATTACCTAAAATATTGTACTTACTAACTGTCTTATGCTCTATGAGGTTTGCAACCACACCTACAAGACTGAAATCTTTGATGTCCAAATTATTCTACTACTTTATGGAGATGACACTTGAACTGAAATATGTTATCTTGTTTCTAAGAAAGATTTTTAAGCAAACAGACTACAAATGCAACAAAGCAATGCAGTCTGCTCTCTGCAAGCATATGCTATAGGAAGTTATCCTGAAACATGTGTGCTTTGTATCCTTTGGTGCCCAGGACCTCCTGTGCATTCACCAAGATTGTCACCTTAGTTGACCGAAACATCTAGGTGTCACCCAGCTGACTGCCCTAACCACTCGACACACACAGGTGTGGTTTTGGTGTTGTGACCCTTGTTGGCTGAAGAGTTAGCTCAGTTAAAACAAAATGATGAACTATTTTATAGCCTGATAGTCATGGCATTTTCCTGTTGAAAATAGATTTAGAATGCCTAACATGCAGGGAACCATAATCAGATTTCTTACAGATTTTTGCAGGTGGAAAAAGTTTTAGTGTAGCAAAGAGCACGTGTTATATGCTTCTTAGAAAAGACTAGTTGATATAATTAAAACTGTTGTATTATCTGTAGTGCTGATATGTTTGTGTTTGAAGAGAATAACATTTGAAGGGCTTTTACTTACCTATAGTCTTGTTGCTGTTTTGTTTTAAGGGGGTACAGTGTATCAGCCGGTTACTGTGGTCACTCCACAAGGTCAAGTGGTGACACAAGCACTGTCACCTGGAACTATTCGAATCCAGAACTCTCAGGTTTGTTTCATGGGTTTCACTGGTTTTAAGAGTTTTGCTTTAAATTAGACGCACTATCAGAATGACCTTTGTGTACACGAAATAGTAGCTAATGCAAAATTAATACAAGCACTGCTATAAGAGTTGTGTAATGTAGCATAATGTCCTAGACAGATCTCCCTTACCACAACAGGTCCTCATAGTTTCTACTTGCTAAATACCTTAGTTTTTACTGATGGCAGAGAAGTACAGGTATATGGATTTAAAAACTATCTAAATAAATAAACAAATCTCAAAACCCACCCTCAAACCAACAAAAACCCAAACAAACAAACAACCAATAAGAATCGAATCAAAAACCCACCAAGCCAAACCAAAAAAACCCTCTGAATTAGACAGACACTTTTTCAATAATTTCAATAATTACCTTCCAGTACCTGAATGGGGCCTATATGAAGGTGGGGGAAGGCAAATTCAAAAGGGTTTGTTAATGATAGGACAAGGAGCAATAGTCTTAGGCTAGAAAATGATAGATTTTGACTGGATATTAGAAAAATGATCTTTAATGTGAGGGTGATAGACCACTTGTATGGGCTGCCCAGAGAGGTGGTGGAGGCCCCATCCTTGGAGTCATTCAAGGTTTGGCTGGATGGGGCTCTGAGCAACCTGCCCTAGGTACAGATGTCCCTACTTGTGTAGGGAGGTTGGACCAGATGACCTCTAGAGGTCCCTTCCAGCCTAAAACATTCTATGATTCAATGATTAAAACGTTAAACTTGTTTTACAGCTGGGTAGATACAATATATTGCGTTATGTTGCCACACTGCTGTTGTCAGAAATCTGACTTCTTATCATGATGGCAACCAGTAGCACCATAAAACTTTATGTATTCAGAATTTATGTGTGTTGAGAAGCATTTTGCCATAAGCTCCTCAAACCACTCTGTTCAGACTATGGGAAATACATTTTGCTCATTCTATTATACTCTAAAAGAGAAGCACTTTCTTGGGGGGGAGGCTCTTAAGATTTGGAACTGGAAACGTGAAAACTAGACCATCTTCAGTTACAGAAAACCTTGCTAGCTTTCTCTTGGAGCGGGAAGTGGAAAGTGAAATCTTCCAGGAATCTGGAGTCAATTTAAAATGTGAATGAGGAGCTACTATCTCCACAGCATAAAATCTTTTGGTAATTGCTGACTCACTGTCTTCTTAATACTTCCCACTTTCCAAGTGAAAGTGTTTAGAGTGTTCCTATCTTTTTCTTTTATTAGCAGTAGAATATATGTATTTGTCCATATTCTTCCCGAGAAGACATACATTTCTGTCCTCAGATACTTTTCAGAAAGAAATGTGTAAAATTATGCTCCTAGACTGAAGTGTTTTTGAAGAAAAATGCTTGTTAAACCTCTGGGGGGAAGAAAAAAAAAAACAAACAACAAACTTTAAAATAATAATAATGATTAAAAAAAAGTGGAAAATAATGCAAATAGCCTATAAAGAAAAAATGGGGCTTGACCTTCTGTGTATCTGTGGCTATGCTTGATGTTAGTAGGAATCTCCAAACCCACGGATGCATAGGTTTGGACCTGTATTCCTTGTCACCCACAGAAAATTCTTCTTCAAAATTCTTCCTTTTCAGTCTTTCAGAATGCTGTGGAGGTATGGGAACAATACTGGGGGAGAGCTATTGAAAATTCATTATAAAGCCTCCATATACAGATTATTTAGAATGTAAAATATTATTCTGGAAATAAAACTATGTTCCTAGCATGTATTTGTTGTAATTTGATAGCTTAAACCTAATTTAAAACTTGTTTTATACAAGATGGAGACATAAAGACTGGCTTGAAAAAATTGCTCCATATTGTCCAAAAAACCTGATTTAGAGTATTTGTTATAATTGTGTGAAATATAATCTCCTGTGCAACTTGCATGATGTTTCTTATCTCTGTGTAAGTATTTAAGAATGTATTCCCTAATATTCAGATAACCAATGTACAAATGATTTCACATATCCATGGGAAGTGAAAAAGAAAGCAAAAGTGAGAGATATATGAACCTTTGGGAAAATAGTAAGAGTGTTGTAAAGTGAATTAAGGATTCTACCATATATATCTTCTCGCTCTTTGAGAACTTAGAGGCATTTATTTAGCAGAACCTTTAATATCTTTATTTCCACCCATATCATACTAATTAATTTTACTTTAAGTCTGTTAAGTCTTTAATCAGTACTATTTTACAGCTTCCATAGTTCTTCATGTTTGCACACAGCGAGTGTATTCAGCATTGTGTTTTTCAATTGCTCTTCCCATGTATAAATGATTACATGGGGTGACAAGGCAATCGGATCCCATGGGTATTGTAGATTAGTACAGAGGATCACGAACCTGATACATACTACATAGGTAGATTTTATTCTCAATTATAGTAAATGAGCATTTGGCTCTTGTGACAGGATCACATACACAGCCTGCTAACAGCTGTAATTCTTAGAACAGAAGTTACATGAAATGTGAAAACTATAGAAATCTAATAAGTGTTTTCCTTGGAAAAAGACATTTTGGAAAGCTATTGTAGGAGAGCTGCTATTTGTAAGTCTTCCCTAGAACATAAAGTAGCATCTTGTAATCAGCATGCCTCAAGCCTAATTTCTTTTCATTCCTTCTATAAATGAGTTATTCGTACATTGATACAGAATCCTGCTATTACTATGTTAACTGCTTTATTTCTTCTAAAATTATATGTGCAGCTTCAGTTGCAATTAAACCAAGATCTAGGCATCTTGCATCAAGATGATGGCTCATCAAAAAATAAAAGAGGAGTTCTTCCCAAGCATGCCACAAATGTGATGAGATCTTGGCTTTTTCAGCACATAGGGGTAAGGACTGAACACGATCAAAAGTCACAGGTTTTTATGTAACTCTTTTATGTGGTTTCTTATGATTTTGCTTCATAAAGAAGGTGAATTTATTCTGACGTCATTTGTGTAATCTCAGTTCAGTTTTCCCTGAAGTCTTTTGGAGTGGTTCCACAGTCTAATGACAGTTGATTTTATTATTATTTTAGTAAGTATGTTACATTTGTACTTTATGACCTCAATAAAAAATTTTAAAAGAGATTTTTCTTCATTGCACTGTGTTGAGAGCTTGATGTTCTCCACACCCTGGATCATGGCACTAGGAAGAGTAGTTCTGTCTGTGTTTTGTGGTGGTTTGTGGTGTTGGTTTTTTTTTGTTTGGTGGTTTTTGTTTTGTTTTGTTTTGTTTCTTGTGGTGTGTGTTTTGGTTTGTGGGGTTTGTTTTGGGGGGGGTGTTTGTTTGGGTTTTGTTTTTTGTTGGGGTTTTTTGTTTGTTTTTGTTTGGGGTTTTTATTTTTTTGTAGAGAAGACTTTAACATTTTCTGGCTTTATCCATTATTCCAACAGTCCTTCTAATGTGTAGCACATGTCTACTTGTGCTTTCAGTAGAACATCTTGCCCTTACATAAATAATTACCCTGAAAGGATAAATTGGTCTCAAGTTATATCACAATGTTGAGTTGATTGATATTTTGTGTTGTACAACTAGTTCACAGCAGACAAATGATACAGGGAAACTGCATGTGTGCTTCCTATGTTATGTGCACTCTCTTTATCCAGTCAGAGTAGCTTGATTTATCTGGAAAATGCCTGTCAGTATTCTCTTATGACATTGCCTTTAGGCAGTATAACTAATCAGATCTTATCGCATGCTGTGTTGCCCAGGGATCACACTGTTTAATAAAGACTGTTAGCCATGAGAAGCTTTTTCTTCTGAATTACACGTCAGCAGTTTAATGGTATCATATAGACTTTGAAGGATAAAATCAGCTCTGTGTAGTAAAGCACTCTTTCTTAAATGATTTTTATCTATAAAAGTTTGTGAGGTTTCTAAATTTTGGTTTTTTTAATGAGTCAGATGGTCTTAATCTAGCAGCTTTAATCAGCTGTAATAAAAGAGTCCTTATTTTTGAGGAGATGAAACAAGCTTACGCCTTTTTCATTTGCTTTATTTTGTCCTGTTTAGCATCCATATCCAACAGAGGATGAGAAGAAACAGATTGCAGCACAAACAAATCTGACACTACTCCAGGTTAACAACTGGTAAGAGCAAACACTTAATGTCTGTCATTGCCTCCATATGCTTACAACATAGAGAAATAGTTAAGAGTGTAACTTGGACATCTGGACTTGAACTTTGACTTCAGCAAGGCTTTTGACACTGTCTCCGTAGCGTCCTCATAGGTAAGCTTAGGAGGTATAGATTAGATGAGCAGACAGTGAGGTTGGCAATATGTAGCTAGCAGTGTTCCTCAGGGACCAGTGCTGGGTCCAGTCTTGTTCAGTATATTCATCAATGACCTGGATGAAGGGATAGAGTGTACCCTCAGCAAGTTTGCTGATGATACAAAAGTTGGAGGAGTGGCTAATGCACCAGAAGGCTGTGCTACCATTGAGCAAAACCTGGATAAGCTGGAGAGTTGGGTGGAAAGGAACCTAATGAAGTTCAACAAGGATAAGTGTAGAGTCCTACACCTGGGGATGTATAACCCCATGCACCAGTACATGGTACGGGCTAAGGGTTGACCTGCTGGAAAGCAGCTCCATGGAGGACCTGTGAGTCTGGGTGGACAAGTTAACCCTGAGCCAGCAATATGCCTTTGCCAAGAAGGCCAATGGCATTTTGGGATGCATTAGGAAGAGTGGGCCAGCAGGTTGAGGGGGATTCTCCTCCCCCTATACTCTGCCTTAGTGAGGCATGATCTGGAGTACTGTGTTCAGTTCTGGGCTCCCCAGTTTGAGAGACAAGTTGATACTGGGGACAATCCAATGGAGGGCTACAAAGAAGATGAGGGGACTGGAGCATCTCTCTTACATTGAAAGGCTGAGACACCTGGGGCTGTTTAGCCTGGAGAAGACTGGGAGGGGATCTTACCAATACTTACAAACATCTAAAGGGCGAGTATCAAGGGGATGGGCCAGACTGTTTTCAGTGGTGCCCGCTGACAGGAAAAGGGACAATGGGCACAAACTAGAACACAAAGTTTCATCAAAACATAAGGAAAAAGTCCTTAATGAGGGTGATGGAGCACTGGAACAAGCTGCCTAGCCAGGCTGTGGAGCCTTCTTTGGAGATTTTCAAACCTCACCTGGATATGTTCCTGGGCAACCTGCTCTAGATGAACTTGCTTTGGCAGGGGGATTGGACTAGGTGATCTCCAGAGGTCCTTTCCAACTCCTGCCATTCTGTGACATGGACCATGCAAGCAAGAAGAAACAAGTATTAAGAAACCAATAATGCTGGGGAGGGAAACCCAAGTAGCTGCAGCAGCAATTTCAAGAGCAGCAGCAGCTCCACAAAGGTGAAGAGAGAATTCAAAGCAGCAGGGCCCATCTAGCGCCCGATTGGAAAGACTTGTGCTGCTGAGATGGGGGGGTTTGTGGG
>JANIJG010015284.1:7066-18893 GCA_024611175.1 Megaceryle torquata | reverse complement strand
GCTCTGGTTCTGTCTGTCTGCAGGGCTGCAGCTGTCCAAGAGGGGAGAATGAACAAGAGCATCAGTCACCTTCCATACCTCAGCCCTCCCTGCCTGGGGCCATCCCAGCCTCCTGCCTGCCAAAGCTGTCCATGCCATGTCTCCCTGATGGCCAGGAGACACCCTTCCTGTGCCAGCCACCCCCTGGTGACATGGGCCACCCCCAGTGTCCTGGCCATTGCATCACTAATGATGATGCCAGGAGCTCATGGGGGCCCTGGGCCGCATCTCTCC
Source organism: Megaceryle torquata (assembly GCA_024611175.1). Lineage (NCBI taxonomy): Eukaryota > Metazoa > Chordata > Aves > Coraciiformes > Cerylidae > Megaceryle > Megaceryle torquata. The sequence continues at coordinate 18,620 of JANIJG010015284.1, read as the reverse complement.
AGATAAAAGGATGGGGAGCTCCCTCTGCCCGTGGCTGGGAGGAGCTTCCAGCTCCCTGCGTGACTGTGATAGGCTCCAGGCAGGGTACTTATCTCTGGAGGGAGAGGACAGGAGTGTGCTGTGATCTGGTCCCATCCCCCTCTAGGGTGTTGAGCTGCAATGCAGAGGAGAAGCAACAAAGGAGGAAGGAAGAGCCAGCGTGCCCTCTCCTGTCTGGCACAGCCCTTGGTGTGTGCCCATCTGGGGCTGGCTCTGTCACCAACTGCTCCCTGGATGGGCCACCACCAGTGCTCTGCCTGCTGTGACATCACCAGGGCTGGTGCATCACTGAGACCTGGGTCTGTTTAGACTGGAGAAGGCTGAGAGGGGATCTTATCAATGTTTATAGATATCTGAAGTGGGTGGGTGTCAAGAGGATGGGGCCAGTCTCTTTTCAGTGGTGTCCAGTGATGGGACAAGGGACACTGGATACAAATCAGAATACAGAAGGTTCCACCTCAACATGAGGAAAAACCTCTTTATTGTGAGGGTGACAGAGCCCTGGAACAGGCTGCCTGGAGAGGTTGTGGAGTCTCCTTCTCTGGAGACATTCAAGCCCCACCTTGATATACATTCCTGTGCAATCTGCTCCAGGTAAACCTGCTTTGGCAGGGGGGTCTGGACAGGGTGATCTCCTGAGGTTGTTTTCAACCCCCTACCATTTTGTGATTACAGTTCTACATGTGTTGCAAACTATGTATAAAAATACAATAATTATGCATTAATACACAAGCATATTATTTTTATAGTAAGGTATAAAAATACTTGTGCCATTTATGTTGTATAAGGACTGCAGAAAACCCTTCAACACTAAGGAATTGCATTCTAGTCTATTGCTTAAAAAGATGGAAATATTCTCACGTCTATTCTGTAAGTAAAGAAATAGAAGTTAAAAGATGTTTAGTGATCTGAAGCTCCAGTAAGTGTTTTCTGGTAATCAGGGTTACAAATATTTAAGTTACTGTCAACAGATACTCATTTTGCTCTCGTGTCAAAGTTTGTGGTCCTCTGAGCAGTGATGTCCACATAGAGAACATTAGTACCTCAAGTAGTCTAGTTCATGGTTTAACATGCTTTAGCATGTCTTATCATCACTAGAGGTTTAAGGTAATACACCTACCCCTGCAGAAGGGAGGTGCAGACCTGCATCCTATTCTGCTCATGGGATTGGTTCCTAAAATTATTGCAGCTACATCCAACAGGGATCTTCCTCAGATTTCAAAGATGGAACTGTCTGCATTGCTACAGAGGTGTTTGGGGGGGGAAATACTCAAGATAGTGGCAGTACACTAGTTCCAAAAGGGGAACAGTGTGTGACATGCTAGTAATGAAGCTCTGTGGTTCTGGGATCTGACTAAATGTCTCTTCTAAGCATTGAATTATGCAATGTGAACCTGCCAGCTGCATCCTATTCCTTCTATTGCAGGTAAAAATGTGTCCTGGATGTGTTTTGTCAGATTTGACATGGGATGATGTCCTCAGTCACAGCTGCTTGTTACAGCTAGCTACATTGAAATAGATTCTGTTAACTACTGGTAGCTAAGTGAGATGTGGTTTAAGCATTTTCTTATTTACTAGCAGAAAGGGGAAGGGCAGCAATTAGCATGCTACAGTAAAAAAGTAAAAATTGGGGAATGAAAACAAATTGGGAAAAATCTGAAAAATGTCTCCTGGATCAGGAACCAGAACTTGGAAAGCTGGGAAGCCTTATAAAATAAGTAATGTGGGAGGTTAAGGAAATACATGAAACCAGACCAAACAAACTAAGTTAGGCAGAGGCTAGATTTTCAGTGAACCCCAATGGGAGGAGTATCAGCTTTCTGAGCTGTGCTGTCAGCAAGTTTTCTGGTGCTTAGTTTTTAATAAGATCTTGAAATGTACATCTGTCTTGCTGTCTAGAGAATTATTTCCACTTCTGAGGTGGGGGGAAAAAATGCTGCTAGGAGCAAAATGATAGAAGTACTTTCTTATCTAGCTTGCCAAAATCAAAGGATGCCAGTGTTCTAGGAGCAGCTTTGCACAATAAAATGAATCTCAAGCCAAGCTGGTAGGGAGAGGTTTTTATATTCCCTTTTTTTTTTTTTTTTTTTTTTTCCTGCTGCATATTTTATGAATCCAAGAGAGACATGATTTACAACTGACTGGTCATTACGTGCTCCTTGCCTTTGGTTGCATTTAGGTTTATCAATGCTAGAAGGCGAATTCTTCAGCCAATGCTGGATTCCAGTTGTTCTGAAACTCCGAAAACAAAGAAGAAAACAGCTCAGAACCGACCTGTTCAGAGGTTCTGGCCTGACTCCATTGCCTCAGGAGTTGCTCAGCAGCAATCTAATGAGCTCACAATGTCAGATGGTAAGGAGAGCTAGCTAAGCCACAGATAATAAAGTTAATCCCTTTGTAACGGGGAAATGAAGATGCATTTGCGGGGAGGAGAACTTCTTGCTATTTCAGTATAAGTGTGCTTTTAATGTGCAAAAACATAACAGAAATGTGTCAATTTTTCCATCTTTAAAATTTTTCTGTGTTATGTGGGGTATTGGACTTTATGTTAAGAGACTGTTGCTTTGGTTTCAAAAGTTACGAAACAACAAAAGTTAGATGTGCAACTAAGTTCTCTCAGTATATGTATGCTTGTCAGTAGCATTCTGTTTGATTAGCAGTGTAGGACTGCAATTCCAGTTTCCTGACTCCCCATCCTGTGACATTCCTTTGCCACTGCTGGAGGGAGTAAGCATCTGCCATTTTATATATGTCTCTTTTGAGGCATATATAAAACATCATCAAACACTGATCTGCAGAGAAATGTAATAGGTCTGACAACAGCTTTATCCATTTAATTTACCTTGAATCTTTATGTACACTCCCATTTTTCTGGAGTTAATTAAGCTGGAATACTTTGCAGAAATGGTCTTGTGATGGCTTGATTGGAGAATTGCTGTAATGGGTGCCCATAACACAGCTAAGTTTAAGATTCCTGGCCAACTTATTTGTGGCATTTCCTTATATTTGTTTGGGAACCTCTATAGCTTTTATTTTAATGTAGTTCCTTAGGTTTTCTTCCTGTTGATGAGAGAAAAAAAAAAACCCTTTTAAAATATATAATTATTAATTACTTAAAATTAGAAGCTGAGAAAGATGCTAAAGTGCTACAATTGTGCTTCTCCAGGTGCTGTTGTAACAATTACAGCTCCAGTCAACATGAATGTAGACAGTCTCCAGTCTTTGTCATCCGATGGTGCTACCTTGGCTGTTCAGCAAGTTATGATGGCAGGGCAAAGTGAGGATGAGTCTGTAGACAGCGGTGAAGATGATGGAGGAGATCTCTCGACAACAAATATCAGTGGGCTGGTCTTGGATAACAGCGATTCTCTGCAGTAGGAAGCAAGAGAGTGTGACAGAATGTTTAGGAAAAAGAATGGACTGACTGACTGTTTTTATAGTTTGCACAGCAAACATTTTACACAAGTTTTATTTCTAATATGTTTTATATGTAGATATAGAAGGGTGCACTTTTTTGTATTTCATAGTAAGCTTAAAGAGTGTTTTTGCAGGTGCAGCAACTTCTTTCAAATGTGTTTTTTTCATTTCATTTTCTTATTTCAGAAAATTATATCTAGTAATATAAAGAACCACGTAAGCACCCCTTTGTTCTATGAATTGGAAGTGCTGCAATTTCTAAAGAATTCTGCAGTTTCAATTAATGCTGTTATTTAACACAGCTCTTGATGGGCAGGTGATGTAAATTTAACGCATGTGACACTAGTGTGTGGAACTTGATCATTAAGTTAGATGCATATATTTGAAAGATGCTTCTGCACCTTAAAAACTGCTAGTCTGAGGTGGACAGCAACACACACAAAAAGAAAATGTTGATGTGTGATTCAGTAGCGAATGTATGGCAATTTAAATAAGTTTAGTTTCTCTCATAGTCCGTGAGCCTGTTTATCATTTGCTATAAAAACTCCTATTTTTACCTTGCTGGGGTTATTGGATAAAAAATATTTTTATAAATTCACTAAGAATTGGGATGATGACTGTATTAAGCTGGGGGGGGAGGGGGGGGAGGGGAGAAAAGAAAAAATTTCCAGAGGGGAAAAATAAATGTTTAGTATTCCTATTTGGAAGGTCTGAAAACTGACCAAATTTGTTAAATAAGCCTATGCTAGCATTCTATGATTCTCAGCTATCCCACACTGATAGACTATATTTGATAATAGCATAAGAAGGGCCCACTGTTTGATGGGATTTTGATATTGTCAAACATTGGTTTATATTATGTGTAAAGGAATAGTCAAATTGCATTAACTCCTCATCTAGACTTGTATCTGAAGATATTTGCTAAATGATTATTCAGGTAAGTAAATTTAAATACCCACAATGTTTCCGTTTATTAGAGCAATTTAACAGTTTATAGTTTGTACAACCAAATCTGAAAAATGAAAAGTTTCCTACTATACAGTCACAAATTCTACTATCACTCTGCTATTTTATTGCATTTGAAATATTTTCCCCTAATACAAAAAGAAATGTAACTTATGAATTTATATAAAATTTCTTCAAATCTGAAGGTCGCTACCAGAATATACAGCAGGCTTTATTAGAGTAGAAAAATCCTCGTGTGTCATTTAAAAACTAAGAGCTAGTGTTGAAAACATTTTGGTTTGGGATTTTTGTGGTAAAAGTTAAGTTCTTTTTTTTTCCCCAAAGTTTGGAGTCTGTGTCTGTCTATCCATGGAACTTAGTTTTGGAACTTTGTCTTTCCCATTGTTAGGTACAAATAGCAGACTCCAAGAGCCTCGTGGTATGATCAGTCTTCTTTCCCACCTGTCCATTTGTCACAGTGTTGGGCGAGATCAAAGCCAGAACTTCCTTCTGATTCAGACCAAATCTAGTTGCATTTCTAACTTGACAAGGAAAGAGATGTTAGCTTTTAGAATCTTTAGACATTACATTCACACAAAAAGCCTTCTGACAGGTGCAGATGTTTAATAGAATACTTAATTTCCGCTTCACAAAACACTCAGGCATGTGCTTCAGTCTCTTTGATTTCAGTACGACTAACCCATGTACTTTCCAACATGCTTAAATGATTGGAAGGTGATCTTTAAAGATTGTCTTCCAAGGCAAGTATAAGTTGATACAAAGAAAAACTTCAGAGAGAAATGCCAGTAGAGTTGGCAACGCGTACTTGAAGAATAATAATATTAGTTTTCAATGACCAGTAACTATTTGGAAAAAAAATTGGCATTGGGTTTTACTCTATGCAAGTGCTGTTTCTCCTATGACTTTTGTTTATTCCTGACTGAGGATCTTGCTTTTTAGTTCAAATGCTGTAATGATCAAATCCAGCAGGAATGGTAATTTCTAAAGAATTGGTTTTCTTCCATCTTCTCTGCTTTGCCACTGATGTGCCATGTTTGTCATAAAACACAGTAAATGAGTAATGAAAAATTTAATTAGGAAGGCTTTAACATAGCATAACTGTCTATCTCAAAGTCTATCATCAAATCTATTTCAACCCCAAAACATTTTAAAAGACAGATAAGTACAAATCATGCTCCTTTGGAAGTACTCAACCCATTGCTCCTACAAAGGATACCTGAGATGACAAGAACAGAAAGATAGATTCTGTATTTTTCCTTTTAGTTGCTTTTGATTTAATGCTGTGTTTCATCACCCCCACAGTTTCCATTGTATAGGAGGTTATATTTGTTGTTTTGTTTGGGGTTTTTATTCAGCTACCCTTGTTCATACTCAGTAGTGCAATAATTCTTGTACTCAGCATGTAGGCAGATGCATAGTCAGCTCTCTCAGTGTGTACAGGCCTAGGGACAAATACATTCTTTTCGAAATCAACCTTTGCTGGAGGAGCAGGCCATTTCTCACTATCTCCTGATCAATTGATACTGCCTCAAATCTACCAGCAGAGTTTTTCTCAGTCCGTTTTGAGGTAGTCTAGGCTCAGCTGGCAAATCTGTTGGGGTAGCAAGTAGCCAGCAGTGAAGAGAAAGGTAAACCAAAATGGGGAAAATTTCTGTGGTTTGGAGATAATGTGGCAATAGGCATCTGTCCACACTTAAACCTGTGAGAACTGACATATGAAAGAGGGAGGGTATTAAAACAATAGAGCTGCCTGAAAGAGGATTCAGGATTATGTAGTTTATGGAACTTAATTGGAGACAAACAGGCATCAGGGTCTGCAAACTTCTGAAAGTTTATTTTTCAGAAAGAAACTGTTATCTGGTTAGATTTTTTTATTCCATTCACCTTACATGTAGCAGAAGTTTTCTTCTGACACATTTGCAACCTTGTCTTCAGCTAATTTATCGATACCTGGAAAGTGAATTGGGCAGAATTTACTGTGAAGGGGGAATATAGAACAGTTTTACTGTTAAATTAGAAACATCAAAACACAGGGACGTAAGTTCCTAAAACTGAAAAGGCTTTACCAGTATAAAAGGTACTGCTTAACATGTGGAACCCAAACCTTGTGTTTGAATTCAGTGAGAATTCTGTAGTAAGTATGAACCGCACAAAAGTGCTTGTTCTTTTCACAATTAAAAAAAAAAGAAAAAAAATTTGTTTAAGAAAGATTGCTGGTTTAGATTGCTAGTTTAAGCAAAGCATTGCTATTCAGGAAAAGTACATGTTTACATTAGTTAAAAAGTCTCTATAAGGAACCTAACTTTAAGCCCATGTATAATCCCCTCATGCCCCCAAGTAAAGTTATATTCATATGCAGTAGAATTAATTAGTTTGTTTGGTTTGGGGTTTTTTTTTTGTTTTGTTTTTGTTTTAAACAGTGCAATTCTTCTTCAGTTGTGATTATTGAAACTGTTGTGGGTTAACCCCAGCCAGCAACTAAGCATCATGCAGCCACTTGCTCACTCCTCCCCACTCCCAGTCTGATGGGGAAGAGAATCAGGGGAGGAGTAAAATAAAATATAGTAATAGCAAAATATAATAATAATTGTAATAAAAAATAATAAAATAGAGGGAGAAATAAACCCCAAGAGAAGTGATGCACAATGCAATTGTTCACCATCTGTTGACTGATGTTCTAGCAGTGATCTGCCCCACTCAGGACATTCCCCCTCCAGTTTATATACTGAGTGTGACGTCCTATAGTATGGAATATCCCTTTAGCTAGTTCAGGTCAGCTATCCTGGCTGTGCTCCCTCCCAGCTTCTTGGGCACGACCTCACTGTCAGAGCATGACAAACTGACAAATCCTTAACTTAGAACAAGTGCTATGTAGCAACAACTAAAGCATCAATATGTAAATTCAAAAACACAACACTGCACTAGCTAATAGGAAGAAAATTGTCTTTATCCCAGCTGAAACCAGGACAGAAACTTGGAGACTTTAATTTTTTTCAAGATACTCTAGCTTATTAACTGAAAATAGGGTTCTCGGTCCAATTTTTCCAAGATCTCTGTATCAGGCAAGGCAGTTTCTAATTGTTCTTCAACCTTAGAAATACTACATTTTAGTAAATCAATTCCAAATCAATCAGGATGTATTTTAGTGGCTGTTCCACAGAAATTATCGTGCTGGAGAAGATTTAGAATTCATGTGCATCGCTCTCACTTTGCAGAGTCCCTAGATCTGGATATTAGGTCAAAATGGAGTCCTGTTGACCTCAGGAAAACTCTGTAAGGCTGCATGTATCTATGAGAGAAATGGTTCCTTGTTCTGGTCCCTGATCACTATTAGGGATGTTTTGGAGAGCCCTCCAATTTTTATCTTGTCTGCATACCTTGGTTTTCTTCCAATGGAAACCAGGGTATGGACAAAGGGCTTAGCAGAGCAGGAACTCGTGTTGACCTGTTGTGCACCATGCCTGGTTTTGGTGTTCAAAATATGACCAGAAAGCAGACCTATGTTGAGGAATGAGATGTTCCCAGTTCCTGTGCTTTATCCATAACTTCAGGTTTATAGATCTTCTAGTGGAGTATGTCCACAAAGACTTAATGTATCAATAATAAATCTGTTTGTTTCTGGAAGAATTAGAAGGTAGTTCAGCTTCCTAACTTTATGAACTTCACAGCCCAAAGGATGAAACAAAGCCTTTCCGAGGGTTGATAGTTTAATAAAACCATTAGACTTGTAGCACTTAAACAAGCAAACAACACAACAAACAAACAAAAAACCCACCCTGGTATTTTAAAAAATTGGAACACACACATTTAATTGTAATTAAAGTTGATATATTTTTCTGAAGCTGAGTCATCATGGGAGGGGGAAAAAAATGAAGTATTTGTCTATGCAAGACACAAATGTCAAAAACATGTGAATTTCCCATTTTTAGGTGCTGTATTGTTATTGTCTCTTTAACTTCTGTTACTTTGCTTAGTCTTTTAAACATTTACAGCCTTATATTCAGCTTAGTTTTTAGAGTTGAATAGGCAAAATGTAGTTTTGAAATCCTGTTAGAAATGTAACCAACCGTCATTCCTTCATGAAAATCTCGCATGTTAAATCATTATGTGAAATGTTTTGGTTTCCTAATAATAAATTCAGACTCACCACCTCCTAAAACCAGAGCATATCCATGGAAATGCACATTTAATTGTAGTGTGCGAATCATCAAATCATCAGCCTTGTGCTGAATGCACTTTGCTCTTCACTGTTCAGTGTAGCTGGATTAGTAAAGCAGCTTCATTTTGCCAAACTCACTTACTGTGGATTCCTCCCACCCCACCCCTGCCCGTGGCTTGCTTTGCTCCTTCAAACAGGTTTTTAGTTGTTTTAATTTTTAAGTCCTAAAGTAACTTGATCATCCAGTGTAAAGTGTAGTGAAATTGGCACTAATGTGCTTTTAAGTGAGTGCCCAAATCATGTTATTTGTTTATTCTTGTCACCTGGAAATATAAAATCTGTTCCATTTCTGTGACTTGGTTCTTTAGGACCTGATGAGTGATCACAGCTGGTTTTGCCAGAGAAAAGCAAGGTGTGAGAAAGCAGTGAAATGCCTTGCCAACCTTGTAGACTGCTATAAAAAGACTCACTTCATGTTAACAGAATCCAGTGTTTTCAGGTTGTGACAGAAGCGGCCCATGAATCTTTCTGTGGATTAGCAACATTTGGTCCATACAATTTAGACAATCTTTAAAATGTGAACTCTGTAACTTTTTTTTTTTGCCTTGGTTGTTAAGGGATTTTGAAGCAACTGATCTATCAAAGGATAAAATTAAAAATGAGAATATGCTTCATGGATGATTATTTTTACACTACTGTTCTCTGTGAACTGAAAAAGCACATTTTTAAAGTAAAGCATTTGCATTACTTTTAACAGTATTGTTTGGCTGGAAGACAAATAGGTTTTCAAGAAATCTTTGAGCACAGTTTCAAGCTAGATAACCAGTTCTTGGCCAGAGGCAATCCTTGGCCTTTTTACTTGTTTGGGTTTTCCTGTTTATGCAAATGAAGAAAAATGTTTACTCGTTCTTACTGGTATGGGGATTTTTATTACATTTTTGTAATGCAGGAGCAGCTTCAATGAAAGAATGAACTAACAGGTAAATAGTTCATAATCTGTGTGACTTTGTTGGGTGTTTTTTGTTGTTGTTGTTTCAAAATTGTTAATTATAATGGCATGGACATTGAACTTTCAGTAACAGTTCCAAGCATATATGGTAGCAAGTTATTGAAAGAAGAGATTTCCCCTGTGCTAGTCCCATGAGTTAACTTGTTTAGCCAGATGGATTGTAGTCCATTTCTAAACTAACCATAGAATCACAAAATGTTTGGTGTTGAGATGGATCTTTAAAGGTCATCTAGTTCAACCCCCAAGCATGTTCTCCTAGATCAGAAGTCTTCAGGAAATGAGCAGCCTTTTTATTACAAGACATCGCTTCCTCTGGCAAGAAACTCAAATTCATTTAATCCCGTGTGTATGAGTCTTACTCAGCAAAGATGAAGACAGAGGTGGCTGATCTGAAGATAAGATGTGCTTCTGCTTCACACTGAAGCATTATTTATTCCTACTCGTGCTTCCCCAGCATCTGGCATGGTGACAACCAAGTGTGATCCCCAGACAGCACAGCCCTGAACCCAGTACACCTGGTTGAAGGGGTTGTGTGTGACTCTACTGGCTAGAGCTAGTACAACCTTGTGATGTCATTGTCATGCCTTGCTTGGCAGACAGGTCCCCTTGAATAACAGCTGGATGGGTGTTTTTTGACATAGGCCATGTCAAAACTGTTCAGGTGACGAGGCCAGGGTGTCTGTCAGCTTTCTGGCCAACTGTACAACAGATTTCCTCTTACACTGAAGAAGCTGCTGTTCTAAGCATCATTGACCATTTTCTTAGAAAATTATCTTTTTATAGATGCTTCCTTACTCCACAATATCCCCAAGGATTTAGGATCATAAAGGGTTAATCTCTGATTATCTGAGTAGTACATGTTCTAGACATAGCAGTATTTGATCATTTTGTTGTCTGACCGTAGGAAGGTGCCTGAGAGTGGTGCCAGTAACTCCTGGCAATATTTTTTGTGCTTAATTTTTTCCTTAATCTAAAGAGAATAAAACCCCCAACCAACCACCAAAAAAACCCAAACCAACCGCAAACTGGTTATGGCCAGCATTGTGTGTTCCCAGTCTGTTGGTGTTCCCTCTTCAAGAAGGCATTACAGGAATTAGAAGTATAGTCATAAATAACCAAGGAGCGGGTTTGCTTTTGTGGAGCACCTGTTTACAAAGCAGTAATCCTTTAGTGTGCAGTTTAGAGCTGTTTCTAAATACCTCTCTTTATAGAAAACCAGAGCATTATCCTCCTTGCTAGAAGAAGGGAAAATAAACTCCACACATGCCATAAAATGAGGATTCTACAGAAAGTAACAGATAAGCCTGGGACACATACTAGGTGGTGATTTACTTATTTAAAATCCATACCTAAATTCATGCAAATCCAGAGTGTGCCAGGTATGCGGGATCAAGTGTGTGGTCTAATTAAAAAACAAAATGACAAGCCACAGTTTAGATACCCTGCTAAAATCTTAAAGCAGTGTGACCTTTGTAGGTCAGGTTTGGTTTGTCTTCTTGATGCAACTAAGATACAATACAGAGTTCATGAAGTAGTTGGGGAAATTCTCCTATGGATATTTATCTTCTCCGTTGGTCTTTGGATTTTTTTGTCACTGCTAGCCAAGTCAGAAGATTAAACCCTTGGACCTACTCCTGATCATTATTCCTAGCATACTTTTTGAACAAAAAGTTGAATCCTAAATATAAATGGACGCGTACACTAAATGTGAATGTGGTAACAGAATTTAACTTGGAGACATTTTTGTTAAGATCCAAGCATTGTTAAACGTGTGTGTATATATATATATATATTTTTTTTTTTTTAATGGCCATGAAATATATGCAGCTCATACTGAAGAAACTAGTGATTGACTAACACCATTTTTACTGGGTTTCACCCCCCCCCCCCCCCCCCCCCCCCCCCCCCCACCCCCCCCCCCACCCCCCCCCCCGCCCCCACCACCACCCCCTCCCCGCACTCCT
>JANIJG010015282.1:0-86287 GCA_024611175.1 Megaceryle torquata | reverse complement strand
AGGGAGTCTCCACCTTCTTTGCAGCCACCCTTTAACTCCAGGAACATGGTGATAAGGTCTCCCCTCAGCCTTTTTTTCTCAGGGCTGAACAAACCCAGTCTGCTCAGCCCTTCCTCATATGGCAGCTTCCCAGTCCTTAGATCATCTTTGTGGCCCTTCTCTGGACCCTCTCCAGACTGTCCACATATTTTTTTATAGCAGGGACCAAAACTGAACAGATGTGGCCAGGTGTGGCCTGACAAGTGCTGAGTAAAGATTATGACTTCTTTCATGCTGCTGGTGATGCCTTTGTTGATGGAGACCAGCATCCTGTTGGCCTTCTTTGCTGCAGCACACTGTTCACTCATTGAGCTTTTTGACCACCAGGACCTCCTGATCCCTGTCCACAGAGCTGCTTCCCAGCTGGGTAGATCCCAGTCTGTGGTGCACACCTGGATTATGTTTTCCCAGGTGCAAGACCTCGTATTTGTCTTTGTTGAACCTCTCCATGGATTAGATTATAGTGCAGAAGGCTGAGGTAATCTGCTGATTCATTTTACCAGAGTAAGTACATAAAAACTGGACCAAACATGAGTAATGGAAATGGGAAGACTGGGTGGAAAAAAAACCCCTGTAGTCAGGAAGAATCTTAAGCTGAGATTTGTCTTGCGCAGCTGAGCAGGGAAGGCATACTCCCAGAACAAGTATCACCGTTTTACGGACAGAAGTCTTCTCTTCCCAAGCAGTATAAATGCACAGGAGCAGGAGCACCCCGGGCTCCCGCCATCCCGCTGCCCTTGCCCAGACCAGCCCCGGGCGCCGCTGCCGGCAGCGGCCAGTCGGCGCGAACGGGCCCAACGCGCATCGGACGCCCCGGGCCGCCTTTTCGGGAGCGCTGCTGACCGGCCCAAGGACCCCGCGGACCGCCCCTCCTGCCCCCGGCTTTTCCCCTCCGCCCTGAGGCAGGCGGCGCGCCGGGGCGGGAGCGGGGCCGCCGGGACGGGGAGGGCGGAGCCCCGCCTCAGAGCGGCCGAGCTGCCGGCAACGCCTCCGCGCTGGCCGCGCCCCGCCGGGCCGGGCCAGGCCGAGCCGAGCCGGGCGGGGCTGCGCCGGGCCCCCGCCCGTAGTGCAGCCGAGCCGCCTCGCTCCGCTCCGTCGGCCGGGGCCCCGCGGGGCCATGGCCACCTGGCGGCGGGATGGGCGGGTGACCGGCTTGCAGCGGCTGGGCTGCGCCGGGATGGCGGGCGCGCTGAGCCTCAGCCTCACGGCGCCGCTGGAGCTGCTGACGGTACTGGCGCAGGTGGGCACCTGGCACTGCCGGCGGGGGCTGCGCGGCGCCGGTCTCTGCTTGTGCCGCACCGAGGGCGTGCGGGCCCTCTGGAAGGGGAACCTCACCGCCTGCCTGCGCCTCTTCCCCTACAGCGCGCTGCAGCTCGCCGCCTCCCGCCGGTAAGCGACCGGGACGGGGCTCCGCGGGGAGGGTGCTCTCTCGCTCCGGCCGTGCGTGTCTGTTACCAGAGAGGAAGGGATGGAACGCGGAGGGCTTAGTCCGCAGGGGCGCTTTAATGTCCGTGCCTCAGCTGGGTGGCTCGCTGGTTGTGTGTCCCCTCTCCCCAGAGACGGGTACCCTGGCTGATGACTGCACGTACTCGGCGCGCAGCAACCCCTTAGTACCCGGTGACACGCCAGTAACCGCTCATAAAGTCAAAGGTGTTCTTCAAATGGTGAAGGGTGTGTTAAAGTCTCTTCAGCTTAGCCAGATTCCTTTAGAAATGAAGTTACAGTGCTACCGACAGACGTGGCTGTGGCATCTGTTTTTTTGCAACCGATTTGTTTTATTCATTTATATACTTCCAAGAATTTCTCTTGTTCGTATGAAAGAAAATAACAACAAAATAATGATTTAAATCTTTTACCCTGTTATGCAGCAGTTGTTATGCAAACTTGATCGATTTTCAAGTAGGTAGGTGACCTTATTTGCTTTAAGATCTTGCTGTCGGTGGTACACCGACATTAAATGAAGGTAAACACTGGGAGGACTGCAGCAGGATCAACATGGAGCGGTGCTGGCAGAGCTGTGTCCTGGGATTCCCTTTCGCTGCCAGGATCTCAGCCCTGGAAGGAGTGCTTGGCTCTTCGCACGCACCGGACTGTTTTGCCACTTCGAGCGTTGTGTTTCTGTGTTGGTTGGTTGGTTGTTTTTTTCACTAAGGTCAGCAGCGCGCACGGTATGCACTTGACATTTCCGCCCAGCTGGGCCATGGGTTATTCCAGTTCGTGGGCTGTGCTGGGTGGGGAGAAGCATGGGCTCAGCTCACACTGGCCAATCCTGCCCGCCGTGGCTCTGGCCTGGGCTGACGTTGTGCAGCGTGCTGGGGTTTGTCGCTCGTCTGGCTGAGCAAGAGTCATCCTCCCAGCTCTGCTGGCGCCTTTCAGGACGTGATAGATGAAGTGACGCTGGAACTGGGCAGCTTTGTTGTGTCTCTCTGCTTGTGGTCGGACGAGCGGAGGGATAACGGCAGAAGCAGTGTAAATCGGAGTAATTGAAATTCGCCTGGAAGAGTCAATGTGTTGCACCAGTGCATAAACCAGCTCATTTTGAGCAAAATGACTAATATGTTTGTTCAGCTTGAACAGAGCCTCTGCAAGGCTGTAGTTCGTCTGTAGTTGGCACAGGATGTTCTTTTGAATCAGTGGGAGTAGGCTACCAGGAAATGAAATAAAAGCTGCCTGCGCATATTTCTTGATACATTATTTAGGGATTTTTAAATGTATTTTGTAGTGGGAGAAAAGTAAAAGGAAAGTATATAAAGGCAAGAAACACAAGAAGAGAAAATGTAGCGTGGTAACTTTAGTAATGCCAATTGCAGAAGGACCAGAGCTGAGCACCATCAGCAGCCTCGGGACCGGTGGTGTGGGTGTGGCTGGCTGGGGAAGGGGGTTCAGCTGGTTTTGTGCTCTGTCTGTGGTCACCGTGCGCTGACACTCTTTCTGTGGTATTTTTATCTGGGTAGCCTCTAGAGATGCCCCACCACCCTCCCTAGGCAGTTGTGCACACACAGGAAAAACAGGCTGTGTTGCTTTAGGGACTGTAAAGACAGATAGTGGAAAAAAAACCAAACACCAAACCCAACCTTTCTGCCCTTTTGCTTCTGCTTGGCCAGTCTTTCTGCTCTGGGCCCTCTCCAGGGCATGAGGCAAGTAGATGCAGGGATCTGTCATGCAGTAGAAAATGCATGGTCATGTGAAAAAGAAATCAACTGAGCAAGCAATGACTTGTAAATATTTGCAAATTATTTTGTTCTGGATGTGGTAACACCATGTAGTTTAAAAGTAAATCTTCTGTTTAGGAAGTTTAATTAATGCTTCCAAAATAAAAAAAAAAAGTTTATTTACCTCCCGCTAAGATTCTGCTCTCAATTCTTTTTACTTGCTTCCTGCTGCCTCTGTGACACTCCTCCCTGATGTAGGAGCACCCTGTGTACATAGAAAAGTCCTTTTGTGCATGACAAATGCCCGAGTTGTAGGTTAGCCTTTAAAATTCTGGGTTTCAATTTCAAAATTTCAAATTTAGACTTAACCTCCTGAGCATAATAGCTCCTGCACGTAACTCTTCTCCAGAGAAATATCTCTGTGGAGCTTTCTGTCCCAACATAGGAGGAAGATTCTGTTATCAGAAGGCCTGTGGTGATGTTAGATATATATTTCTTCTTACACGATAAATTTGTCTGGGGGGTTAGACCAATGTCTCTAACTGATGATCTGAGAATTTCTTGCAGATTTGTTTTAAGTCATGGTAATTTTCATCCCGTAGATGGAAATGTAAATGAGGATTAAAAATTACTTTAGGTCAAAAATTACTTGAAAAGTTTCCTGCAAAGCAAACAAGTAAATAATTTGAACAATTAGTCTCGTATCTTTGAAGATTTTTTCATTGTTGAATTGGTGCCCTGGACTTCCAGCATGGTACCACAACTCAAGCTATGTGAGCTTAGTCTGTGATGGGAACTATAGTGCAGGTAAAACTGTACAAGCTGCGTCTAAAAAAAGCTTTCTTGGGTACTGGAGGTATTTTAGCTCAGTAACACTGAAATCAAAGCAAACTGCATTTGCAGAGTTACATATTCCAGTCCTTCACTTAGTTGTTAGCTGCAGCTTTTGCTTTCTGCACTTTTTTGCAGTGTGGATTTACCCCAAATCTCTGGCACTTAGCCCCGTTTTTGGACTCTGCTCATGTTTGCCTGTTCACATGGCTCTATTTCAGAGGTTCTGACACTTCTGTGGTGTTATATAGGAAGGTCTTAGATGAAATACACGTTAAAGTTTCAACTGCTGGTGCTGAAGGGGCTTGTGAGCAAAAGGACAATTGCATTGAGACTAATCTGCCTTAATTTTTCCTGTGTTTTATTCAGACTGTCATTAATAGTACCTCTTTTATGTGTTTGCTCTAGACTTGTTATACTTTTCACGGATGAGTTGGGTCATATTTCCCACTGGAGAGCCATCATGGCAGGAAGTCTGGCTGGCATGGTTGCAACCATTGTGACTTACCCCACCGACGTAATTAAAACACGGCTCATTGTGCAGAACCGACTGGAACCCTCTTATGAAGGAATTCTTCACGCTTTTTACAAAATTTATCATCAAGAAGGATTCCTTGCACTCTACCGTGGTGTTTCACCAGCTATATTAGGTAAAATATCAAGGGGGTAAAATCACCTCATTGCACATAGTCGATTGCAGTGAAGTAGCGCGTTCATTTGCTCACTTGATTTCAAAAGCAAACAGTGAGTAGAAGGTACTTAGATTTAGAAGGCACGACACTATTGATAACCTCAGCTGCAGCTTTATCGAGTCAAATTATGACCAAGTGTTTAGCATTTTATGTCTGATTAGGTGTTCAATAAAATAGTCTTTTTCCTTCTTTAATAGATGATCTAGTTGTGTTTGGTTGCAAGATTTCCATCATTTAATTCTTTAATATATATATACACACACACAGTGTTCTACTTCCTATCCAAGTGTGAGAGTGTCTCCCTAGCTGTTCAGTGAAACCAGTATGAGCAGTAATGTATAACTGGTGTGAAAAGTGAAGATTCATGATCTTAATCTCTTTACATGAAATGACTTTTTAATTATTTACTCTCCATAGCTTTTAAAAATGCCATTTGACTCCTCTTTCTCACAATATGTCATGATAAAAAATATATATATATATAAAATAGTAATATATATTAACCCACTATAAAACTTATGAGAGCATGAAACAGAAGGGGACAGAATTATCCATCATCAGCCGGACTGAAGAGTCAGCTCTGTTTACCTGTAGGGTTGGGTTGGACTGGAGAAAGAGCTGACCTGTCATGAGGCTAAAGCAGTTAATAATTCTGACAAGATGCACATGTTAATATGTAAATATATGCCCCTATCAGCACATCTGGATGCTGCAATGTGGGTGTTTGGTGGTAAACCAGTGACTAAAGAGTAAAATGCTTGAAAATATTGATCAATTTGAAGCGATGTGTGGTGTGAACTGGCAGTGGATCATCCCATCCTTCTAGGTTATGTGATGAGCAGCTCCGTTTTCTTAGCACACGGTGTGTTGATGTAAACCTGTCTGCTTTGCTTTCTAGGTGCTGTCCCATTTTCTGCGGGCTCATTCTTTGTTTACATCAATCTGGACAAAATCTGGCGAGAACCCATAGTTCAGTTCACTCCGGTTCAGAACTTCATAAATGGCTGTGTAGCAGCAGGTGTGGCACAAACACTTTCTTTCCCCTTTGAGACTGTCAAGAGGAAAATGCAGGTACAGAGCATTCATGTTATTAACAGTTTGTTATAGGTGCTTGTTGCAGGAGCTTGGGACAAGACTAGCCAGGTGATCATGAGTGCTACTTTATTTCTCTTAACGACAGAGATATTTCTTTTTTCAGGTTGGTTAGTTTTTGGTTTGTTTTCATGTTTGTTTGATGTTTGTTGTTTTTCTTTGTTCGTTTGTTTGGCTTTTTTTTTTTTAGTGTCTGAAAATTATTGTCACAGTTGTGTTATTACACTTGCAAGGGGGGTTCAGGTATTGTCATGGGATATATGTATACTCTCAGACTCTGTGTCTTTAGCTTTATTTTTCTTTTTCATAGCAATTCCATCAGTTCTCACAGTTCAGAACTGGCAAACCTTCAGTCAAATACAGTCATTCAGTCCCCATGGTGATAGGCAGGGTGAGTGAGATATGTGTTGTTTTGAGAGCCTGTGTGTCTTCCATTTATGCCCAACCTACATACTGGCAACCACAAACTTGCACAGCAGATACTAAGTCTGAAGAGTCAGAACTATCCTCGTTCTTATTTCTGACTTGTCTGGTTTACAAGTGAGTTCCTAGTTGCTGGTGCTGCTGCTTTCCTGGAGCATCAGCAATACAAGATTTAGTATATCAAGTTACTATATAATTTTATATTATCTTGCTGATCCTCTCTCCTCAAAGTTTAATAATAATGGTCTAAAAACAAACAATAAAACCCACAAAACCCCAAACCCACAAAACAACCACTGCCTCACAGCTTCCACCTCACTGACATAATTCATTTGATGATGTTGACTTTGTCACTCTACTGATGAAGTTCTCATGAATAGCTGTCATCATCTGGTGGCTTTCTGGCTGGGGCATATGAGTTTGTTCTTTAAGCCTAGTTCATGGGACTGCAGATTTATGGGAAGCTTTTGTGGTCTGATTAAAAAAGCAGCCACTTGGTGTGGCAGCATTACATAGGTCCCCATCCCCTTCATCAAGTGGTAGCTTGGTTGGTAAGTCACAAGCTAGTGAAAAGTCAGTGAAATTGTGAATTCCTCTCTCCTGCTCCCCAGGTTCCCTTTTTCAGACAGGGCTCAGATCCAGCAGAAGAGAAGCCTTCGTTGCCCTCTCTGTCTCGTAGCAGAGGACCTCAGCACAAGTAGTGTCTTTTATTAGACCAGCTCATGTAGCTGATGTGTCCAGAAGTCAAGCTTTAAGCTAAGCCCTTTCATCAAGTATCTCATAAAACACCTCAGGTGAGAAAGACTCTGAGCATGAGAACTTGATCTTTTTGTTTTCCAGAGGGTGTTGGTCTAAGAAAAGCAATCACTCCTTACAAGTCCTCTTACCTTTATGTCCTTAGGCTCACAGGAGTACTGTTGTCCTGAAGAATATAGAACAGAAAGGCATTTACTCTGCTGTTTCCCTTTTAATATTTTCTGTCAATACATCAGATACTTGCAGGTTCTGTTTTTGTAATAATTTCAAAAGTAACTTCCAGTTGTAACTGGTGTGATGTTAATTTCTGTGTCAAGCTTTGTCTCGACAGGCAGATAGAGAAGTAGAACAGGCCCACCTTTCATTTTCTTGCCACTAGGCTGTACTCTTTCACCAAACAGATGCTTAAAACATCTGACTGGCATTTTTAGAAATAAGAAGGGAACTGGATTTATTGCCTAAATATGGAGGAAGTGGATGTGATAAAAATACTTTGGATGGAAAAAAGGCTTAATGACAGAGAGGTTTTTTTTTTCCTCATAGATGCATTGTAATAACTAAATAGTGATTTTTCCAAGCTTAGAGAAATACCTCGTGTTCAGTGATTTATTCTGAAGGCATGGGAGAAGGCAACGGTGCTTCAGAAAAACTATCTGCCTGTAATTTCTTTGGGACTGGAAATGACATAAGTCCCAGAGGCTTGTCCATAAAATAAACCTGATGAAAATCACACCCAGGCTGATACTTGGAGCTTACTGGAACTCGTGTAAGGTTATCCAAGAAGGTGTTTTTTCAGTTAGCACTAGGAAATGGCCCAGCTTTGCAGGGGTCAGCTCTGCTCTGTGCTTACTTGCCTGTTCAGTTTGGAGGGTGGTGGTCAGAAGAAAGAAATGTCTAGACAGCACCAAAAAAGGTACCATGCAAAGTGACCTAGAAAGGGGGGAAATAAAAAAAGGGGGGAAAAGAGCTTCAAGACATTTCAGTGTTCTATAGAAAGCAGGTGAGCAGATACTTCTGATCACAGTTTTTAATCAGAAATCATCTTCTGATTAGCCTCCACTCAGCGATTCACCTTTCTAGCTGACAGAAAGAGGGGTGCACCAAAGCCTCCAGCTGCCCCTGGGGCCTGACAGGTGTTCTGCAGTGTACGCAGGGAAATGGTGGCTTTGTTTTGAAGAAGTGAATGCTGGTTTTGTGTACAAAGAGGAACCTGGCACATTGTGGAGGTCAGCATCATGTTCCTCTTCCTTCCCTTCTGTCCCACTGATCTGACAGAGGGATGTAGTATGTTGCTAGAGAAGATTTTTCCAGTGAACCTGGCGGTGATGGGGAGCCAAGGGAGTTGTAAGGCAGTCTCAGGAGCTTCAAAAACTGAGAAACTAGGACACAAGGCTGTCTTCTCTGATTCTGGGATGGCATACAAGCCTCAGACCAGAACATCCAGTTCAGATCTTTACCTGACACACTAGGCAATTTTAGAAGGGTTAGCTCCATCCATCTCCTCATCTAGACAACTCTTGGATTGTTTGCACAGACTAGAAAAAGAACCCATGTTTGACAGGGTGTTATTTTTAACCTGAATTCTAATAATTTTTTTTTCACCCTTTCTCTCTGAATCCTGCACTTCTGACGTCAGCAGCTTCTGTCGCTGACATCTGTGGGAGTAGGAGCTGACTGTCAGTGAATAATTCTTCCTCTGTGTGTTTGTGATGACTTAATGATGTCAGATTTTCTCTGTAACCATAGCTTCTTCCCCCATTAGAATTATCATGTTTGCTTCTTGTTTTTTTACAAAGATGCTGTTTGCTAAATGCACTTGAATGCTCTTCTTAAATGCAATGTTAATTAATATGACCGAGTCTTACTGAATATGTGAGTCGTCTATGTTGTATTTATCCTAATTTTATTCCTTTGTCTTCCTTTTTTTCACTTTGCTCCTGATTGGCATGTTAGAGAATTAAGAGGTACTGTATGCATGTTTCAGCATGGAAATATGGCTTTTTGTTGTGCATCTGTAGAAGGGGATTAGCAAAGGAGAGGGTTATTCAAAGGGATGTTCTATATTAAATGCTTTCCTGAGTCACTCTTATGCTGCATCAGTTTCTGAACAAAACTTACTGATCTTTATATCCCTCTGACTGTTATTCTTGGATTTCCTTCCTCACCTCACAATATCCTGTTCTTTGTTAAATCCAGTATCTAAGAGATATTCAACTATTGCACTTTTACCTTGCAGACTTGCATACAAGAACATTTCTTTCATTTTTCTATTTTTTTGTTTTGTTTTACTTTGGTTTTTTTTTACCTTAAGCAGGGAATTACCTGCTTGTGAATGAGTCAAGGTCTAAGGGAAACACTGGTAATATGTTTCCACTTCCCACATAACCTTTTTTTGCCTGTGATGACCTTCCTAAGTGCATATTGGACTGAGCTCTGGCATTTCAGTAAGGGAAGATGAATTTAGAGCTGTTACATGCTGTTCAGAAGATTATTATTAGAATGACACCGATCCCAAGCTATGCGTACAACTGAAAATCTACAAACATGCAAATGGTCAGTGCAAACCCAATACCCAAGTTTGGCATGTCCCTCTGTGCTTGTGACCCTCAGAGGTAGGCTCAGATACCCCTGGCTGGCGCTTCTCAGCCTTCATTCCAAATCAGTCTGGGACTTTGGTAGTTTTGTCAGGCAAAATGCATAAAGATGGCCCTGAAGTTTCACAGGTATTCCATCGACTGTAGTTACTCCTCAGCTGCTTACATGAACAAACTTTGCGTGATTTACAGAAGCCCAGTCCTGTCCCCATATTTTGCTAGTATAATTTGCTTTAATTTATGTGAATAAGCTTGTTTGAAACTCTCCTTCACCAGTAAATGCTACTCAGCTATAACTTTACCATCAAATTCTTGAAATATAGAAAAATCTACTTTAAATATAGTGCAGGATTGAGCACGTTTTTGGTGTTGACTACGCAGCATCCTTAAGTTGTGAGGACATCTCTGTGGGGAAAGCACTGGATTTCTGTTCTGAAATCCAGGCTTTGAATTCCCTCCAGTGCCATAAACAAACAGGCTCACTGTTCTTGATTAGTGTAGGCTGTTGCAGTGCCTCACCCAAGAAGTGGCCTCTTTTCACTGACAAAAGTCAATCAGTTAGGCCTCTGATGCCTATAAATCTGCAGTGTGGTGGGTTTTTTGCTTGTTTGTGGTTTGTTTTTGGGTTTTTTTCTGGTTTTTTGGAACACAAGATGCCTTGCAAGTGTCATATGTGTTGGAAATGATGTAAGTGCTCTGAGTAACCTGGAGAAAATAAAGCGGTCATTCCCTTTGTGAGGTGGCATGTTTTAAGTAAAAGCAATCTTGTACTCTGTTGGCACGTTTCTAGTCTGAAGTCAGTTAAAGAAAATGATAAATGTTTATTAGAAAAGCACCTCCCTACTGAAATGAGACAGTGCTCCTGCCTTGCTTAAACGTGAATAACTTGCAAAGTGTGCTCTGTCATTAGAGGTGGTCACTGGTGCTGGCATGGCAGCCTCTGAAAGCTCTCAAGTTGTGGTGTCCCTGCTGTCTGTAAGATCTGTGTTCTTGTCAGCTGGGAATATGAAAATTATTGGAGTCACGACCTGGTTTAAAAATAAGAAATCCTTTTTGGGCCATGTGGTTCACGTGACATCTCAAAAGCATACATGCTCTGAGACTTTGTGCAGGGAGACCCTTTAGTAACGAATGGCATGGGAGCCTGAGCCTTGAAAATTTTCAGATGGAGCCATTTGACCACAGAGTGGCAAATTCCATAGTGTGGAAGCAAGTAAGGAGCAATATTACTACTTTTAGTCTGATTTCCTGTGGAAGTCAGGCTTATGTGGTTGATAGCTGTCTGTCATTGCCCCAAATAACTTTTGATTCTGCTGTTCAATTTCTACTAAACTTGACAGAGGAGTGGAGGTTTCAGGGATATTAACTTCTTCAAGTTTTGTAGAAATGAGTGCACAAATAGAGATGAAACTCAAAAAATATTGCACCTGAGGAGGAGGCTGCAGTGTGAGTTCTTGCTTTTCCCCATGATCTCGCGCTCCTCCTCTCCTCGCTGCTGGGTTCAGGCATCACCCGATGCCCTGGGTGATACTTGAACTTGGGCCCAGCCTGACTCCCCTTATTATCAAATAGGCAATAGACATCAGATTCTGATTTTGGTAAAATCCCTTCCTTCATTCTCTTCTTCCCTATGTTTAAATGCTTTGAGCTACCAGCATTTTTTATTGTTTCACTGATGTTATGAAGATATTTTATATCACTTTCTCTGAGGCTATTGCAGAATAGCGCCCTACTGCTTTGGGAAGTTCTCCATCCAGTAAATGGTTGAGACAGTGCCTAAAAAAAGCTACCAACATGGGCTTCACCTTCTGCACCTAGATCGGCTTTCGTGCATGTGAACAAACCTTAGAAGTACTTCTCTTAGATCCTCAAGCTTCCACAGCAGAGAATGATGAAGACTGACTGCCTGTGAAGTTGAACTGACTGAATCAGTGGAAAAACTAGTTAAGAGGGGAAGATCGTAAATCGAGAATTGGAAGCAGGACTGGGCGTATTTAACAGTTGGATCTGTCTTGTGACAGCTCATGCTACATCTAGTGATCTTTAACCCTGTTCGTCGAAGGAGCTGTGGTGTGCTGAGTATGTAATACTCACTGTGAGGTGGGTTACAGCAGTAGCTTAGTGCTGCAGCACAGCATCTGCCAAAGAGAAGAGGAAAACACACTGTACCCATTTGAAACATAGGAAGTCTGAGGGAGGGCAGAGTGCAGTTCTCCCCACATGATTTTCACAGATGCTGAAGTGGCTGCCACGCTCCCAGTCCTAGATTCAGTAGTGCCAGCTGAGTGTGGCTGACAGCCTCTTCCAGCCTCCGCAGCTCTGTGACTGGTGTGATGTGAGCGAGAGCTCTTCCATCTGCTTTGCTGCAAATCAGGTGGGTTAACTCAGCCCACCTTTTAAACTCTGTAAGCTCGCCCAGGTGACAGGGCCTGGCAGGGGTTAGGATATGCTGCTGTGCACACACGGCTATTACAGCCTGAATTTTCAACAAGGAGACAGTAAAGTCTCCAGAGTGACAGCTGTTACCCCCAGTGTGAGTACTCTGCATCAGTTATACAGGAGAGCCTTGCATCTGTTTGTGTCGGCTTAGAGTGATGTGCCTGTGACGTGTAAGGTGATTAATTATGCAAAATCTGCAGTAAAAAGGAGCTAAAATTTTATGAACACTCTCTTCTTTTAGATCTGATTTATTTTGAGTTGATGTAATTTCTTACCTCATCCACATAAGGCCAATGGAAACAGGATCTCTGTAAAGCCCCGATCCTGTAAAATGTTATTTTTGTCCTTAGTTCCTACACAGGGAGTGGGAGACGCAGGAACTCGCATTGTTGTTCACTGTGTGGTGTGGGACCAAGCTGGTCTGCCTAAGGGTCTGCACCATGAAATGAACTAGTGCTATGTTCATTAAGGCAATGCACCCATTTGTAAGGATTGAGCTGAACCGTCACAAGGCATTCAGAAACCTCCTGGAGGTGTCCGTGCAAGGGGTTTGCACTGCCTTGAGGAAAAAGTCTTCTGTGTTCCATATCAAAGATTTCTTCATACCACAGGTGTTAGAGGCAGGGAGAGCCTGGGTTCAGTAGCAAAGAAGGGATGGTCCAACAAACCATGAAGCCTAAGTGTACAGCAGGCCTGGAGACAATGTATTTAAAGCTAAGAGTCAAACTTTGGAGCTGTTTTGTTCAGTTGGTGCCATTGATCTCAGAAAGGAGAGATCACTTAGTCCCAATTTAGGTTACAGAGGAAAGGACAACATGTTCCTAGAGTGCAGAGAGCTGGAGATCATTGCTCTGCCTGTTCTGGAACTGGTGCCTCCTGATAGTTTGTCATCATTTACCTTCCCACATGCCTGAATACTCTGGGTGGACTTTAGCCAGAGGTCAGCCAGTGTTACCAAACCACTGACACAGAAAAGACAGTGACTACCAAGTAGGGCTGTCCTCCAGGAGAAAGGATTGATTTCCCCAAGAGAATGTGTGGGTTTTTTTCTCCATTTGAGTGGAATGAAATACTCCTTCAAGCATTCAGCCTTCATTCGAGTGAAATTCCTGTTGGCTGAAGTGGCATTAACTTGAATGACAAGTGCAGTCTTTGTCCTTCGTTTTCCACTGAACTACAGTTACACTTGCCCGTTGCATGTGTCCTTATTAACCCAGACTGCAAAGACTTCTTATTTTAGCTTCCAGATTAAGAGAGTGAACTCTTGAGCTGTGTTGTAAAGTTCCTTCCTGTGCTTCTTTAAATTGATTGGGAGTGTAGGATACCTGAGTCTGTTGGAAAATATATAAATAACAAGCAGTTTTCCTAGATATGCCGTGAGGGTAGCGTACCGCCCGTGGCAGCTACTCTCTGTTAGCTGATCTTTCATACTCTGTGCCAACAGTACTGCATACTCAAAAATGAATAAATAGCAAATCTTTGTACCAGCAAAAGTACCTGTATTGAGAGGGGAATATTTCCAGTCTCTGGCACATGCAAATTGAGATGGTTGCAAAGCAAAATGTCATAAAGTGAGAATTTTGTATCTGCACAGCTCTGGGCTCACGCTCAAGTGGCCTAACCACCATGTCTGCCACTCCTGACCCAGTGGTCTCTGCTTGGTCCCCGTGGGGTTACAGTAAGCCTTGGAAACGTTCAAGTGATTGATCTTTTGATGAGCACGGTTCCCATTGCAACTTTGCTGAGCTACATCTGTCCTTCAATCCTAAAAGGAATAGAGGAGGAGGAGCAGAGGGCTGGGGGAGGTCACTGAAGGGGAAATCTTTATAAGGGCCTGTGAGATTAGTTCCCAAAATGGGACCGTGTTGTCCTGGCAGTCACCACATGATGCAGACAATGGGAGAGATGGTGTCTGAAGAGTCTTCAGGTAACAGTTAACTTTAAACAATTTTTTTTTTTTTCATGACACTTCACCCTTATTTAAATATTTTGCTTATATAAAAAATGTGAGTGCAGGAAATTGTTTGTTTGGTTTTTTTATAGATGTCCCTCTCTCAGGTTTAGATTGTCAAAATAACCAGAGTGCTAACTTTGTGGATGTATCACAGTGACTTAGTACATTTGGTGGCCTCGGGATACTAAAAGACTGTGTTTATGGCAGGGCAGATGGAGCCAGTTCTACATTAGATGTGCTTTAATCACTTAAAGAACCCATCATCCTTCAGAGGTAAAAAGATGAGCAAGCAGCTTAGCCCCACTACTACGGTGACTAGCCAGTTGGCACTCTGTTGTCAGCACAGGGAGCTGTACTGGGTCTCCAGCCTTCTGCAATGTGAGACAGGCACAACTGGGGGGAGGGGGAAGTCTTTAAAACATTCGTAGCAAACAGCTTTCCATGTCAAGGGGTATCCAAAAAAAAGGAATTCAAGCTGCTTTGATGTGCATAACATCAAACATCTCTATCATAAACCTGATGGTTTGTGGTATGAGATTAGCTGTTTGATTGGTACATTTTAGCAGGTTTCTGCAAAAGAGCAGGAGAAGCTAGTTTTTTCTGCTTTGTTCCTGCCATTTTCTGGCCTGGTGTGAGGATTGCAGTGATGCAGACGTGCTTAGATGATGCGGAACTCCTTAAAACCCACAGTTATATTTTTCATCAAGAACAGCACCAAATGAAATGCCTTCTGTTTGTTTGTTTCTCTGATGAATACATTTTAACTTGGTTTAGCTGTGTTCCAAAATACTGAAGTTTTAACTATGCACCTATACAGTTTTTAGTTTTCCTTTTGCAGCAGGTGATTCTGAGATTCTGTGGACAACTGTTACTGAAATATTGTTTGTAGGGTCTTTCTGTAAAGCAGAATGTCTGGCAAAGCACACTTCACGCCACAGGCAGAAATCTTGAACATGGCTGTACTCGTGGTGAATGTTACTATAAATAATGTTACAGTAAATCTCTTTAAGAGGTCAGTGTCTCTGGGCATATTAGAAATCTGGGGGATTGACTTAACCTGTTCCTTTTTAACTGTCTTCTGGATGTGTTTGCTACATGCAGAATGCTTCTGAAACCTGCAGTGTGCTTGTCACCTGTTGAGGTGTGTGTTGTAGGCTGGAGTACTGTAATCAAAACCCTTTGCTATGTGCTTTTGCAATGTATTCACTGAGGAAGGGGATTAAGTCAAACTCATACAGTTAATTCTGGCAGGTCATGCCCTGTCTACCACAAAGAGACTTAAAAAGGAAGGAAAGCACATGCTGGTGGCATTCCTGCTTTCCTGAAGTGTTTTAGAAACCTGTCCCTCTTCACTGCTTGGCTGCCTGTAACTTCCTGCACCAAAAACAGTTGTGGAAAGTTGCTGACAGTCCAGAAAGCAGAATGGGATTTTGAGTCCAGCCTTCCTACAACTGATGTTGCATTTTTAAGGATACTTATATCTTTTGAGGGCTCTTCTAAGAATCGCTAGTGTGAATAACACCATGGGACTGGTCCCTGAGGTCTCAGTTGCAGCACTCAGCATCTTCTACAGGACAGCTGTCAGAGTCTTGAGTACTCAAGTTTCTTAGTATTGTGGATTAAGGCTTAAAAATTGTTTCTCACTGTTGGATTTAACTATTGCTTTTTAAACCCTTAGACCCCTTAAATAACAAAGCCAAGCAGACGGCTGAGCTTCCTCATAGCAAATGAGCGCAAGTGAACATGTGGGTGACCCTTGGCTACCAAACTGGCTCTGTTACCTTGAGCTACCTGGAAAGGCAAGGCTGGTAATTCTGTAAAATCACAGCAGTTAAATCTCATAACGTCTGCCTCTGAGTCCTACGCCAGGAAGCTGTGGGAGCTCACACCGCAGTTGGGAGTTACAGAAACAGCTGTAGCCCTACAGAGTTACAAGGCCAGTGTAGACACAAAGGGGATGAGCGATTAGAACAGTTGAAATACTTTCCCGCCCACAAATGTGATCCCTCACTTAGAAATCAGGTACACTGCTGAGAAAGTTCAGAAAGAAACACAAGCTTCTGTTCTCTCCTCCTTCAAGTGTAAAAGACAAATCCTTAGCCCTGCTCATTTCTGGGGTGAAAAAGCCCCAGATGATAAAGGGGATCCAGAAGATAGCAAATCAGCATGTGGTGGAAGCCTTATTTCTCAGTGTAGACATCTGCTTCCCCAAAATCACCTCCCAAAGCCCTGTCAAAAGGAAACTACAGTTTTACCAGTTACCTGCCATCAAAAGTATTTCGCATGTGTTTCATACACAAAAAAGTGAGGAAAAAATCAAGTTACATGGTTGGTTGTGTTGTGGTTTTTTTTTTTTTTCTTTGTAAAGACAGTTATGCAGTTAGTGGGGGGGCTGATTAGCAGCTTTTTATTAGCTTCTAAATTTTAGCAGTAGGCTTGTCAGTAAGACGAGGGGATGGAACTGCATTAAAACTACTTGATTAGCCACTTCTCTTATATATGTGGAGCAGGAGTTTTGATCTGTTTTCATTTCTAGCATCTAAGTTGCCAAGTATTTGAAACACTATAGCTGAGGCATCTAGAAAATATCATCACCATTTGTTGATTTGTGAGAGGCTTGTTACAGGCTTAGTAGCTCTGAGAAGCTGTAAGTTAGTCTGTCCAAGGAGGGGAAAAAATGCTGCCCCACACGATGTTTCGGATCAATGAGGGGATGATGATATCGATATTCACCAAGCAATTAATGTACCAGTCCCATTTTTATCAAACTTCTGCCCTCTGGGGATCAGCTTGCACGTACAAGTCATCAATATGTGTGCTGGGGTCCCCAGACACTCCTGACTGACAGGTGTCACTTGCCGTGTGCTTGAGTGAACCCCTGACTTGCCAATGTGCGATAAACCCATGGCTGCATGTGCACAGATGGATGAGGATGGGATTATTCAAGGTCAGGTTATCCTGTCTGTGCTAACGCAGTAGGAGATTAATGAAGGGAGGATTTTGCTGTTAAAAATGACCGGCTACACTTCTTCCATGTGAACAGACACTGCCTATACTGCAGTTGGAAAGGTAGCTGCAGTCCTGCAGGATGGTCCTGAGCTAACTTTAACCAGTCTGGATCAACTGGTCATGTAACAAAGATACAGGAGCATGGGCATCAACTGCTCACCTACAGCCCTTGGTGAACTTGTGAAGCCTGGGCTGAAATCACTGTTCTTCCATTTCTGCTGTTGCTACTCAACTGGTAGCACAGTTCACCCTTCTCACTGCAGTGTGGACACAGCCTCAGCAGCCCGAGTCAAGTCAGCACGCTCTTCTGTTTTGATAGGGATTACAAGAAGGCAGTGTGGCATCTGGGGCCAGCCCCGAGCAACCCTCTTGTAGGTGCTCCACTGCCAGTGATGGGAAGTAACCTCTTCCCAGACCAGAGCAGCTGGCAGGTGTGAGGCTGATGTGCTAGGTGGCTCTGGTTCAGATGGTTTGTCTCCACAAGGGTGGGATTTGTTTCAAGTAGTGACATGGTACAAATGGAAGCACCGTGTGAAATTACTGCTCTTTCATATCTACCAGAGAGTGATTTCCCTCCCTTTTTAGTTTGTATTTCAAGACAAAATAGCTGATTCTTTTGGGTTGATGGAAGGATCCAGATCAGTCTGTTGAAAGGTGGAATGAAGTGTTCCTTATGTACCAGAATGGAGAAATAATTATCTTTAATTACTTCAGTTTTCCTTTGCTGGTTCTAAATCCCCCTGGGTGTCTCTTGAACAGGCCCAGAGTCCTTGGCTTCCCCACTATGGAGCAGTTGATGTCCATTTTACTGGCATGGCTGACTGTTTCCGGCAAACTGTGAAGAACAAAGGTGTGCTCGGACTTTGGAGTGGACTCACACCCAGCCTGCTCAAGGTGAGATTCTGCTTTCATCTCAATCAAAGACTGTCCTGAAGTAATCAAGACACAATTTTTGACAGTTGGGGTTATAAAGCATATGACATGTACTTACTAGCAGCTTAGAGATGATGGAGCCTGTAACAGAGGTATCACCTCAGGCAGGTTATAAAGCAGCTTTGGAACTTGCTTTGGTCATATTTCCCCAAATGTGATCTTGGTTTCACTCCTTTCAAGTTCATCTGAATATCCTTAGAGAAGGGGATGCTGCTAACACACAGGGTAGGGTATGGACGGGGATTGCAAGTGATCCACTTAGGCCAGCTGAACAAGTTGTGAGCTCCAGTAATTTGACATGTTGTACCAAGCTGTAAAGAACATTGTGCTTGTATAAGCCACTTCCCCAGCAGTCAAAAGTAGCGCGCTCCACCAGCTGTTTAATGCGTATGTATCAGTTACTGCAGCCCTTGCTGAGTTGAAAGCATCAAATAAAGCATGGTGGCTTTAACAGAAGATAATTTAGTTAACATAAATAAATTTTATAGTGCTGCAGTGAGGATCACCTACATGGAGTACTACAGGCCAACTAATGAGTGGTAATTGAGTGACAACATGATTGATTGTGATGACCCTGCCTTGGCTGGTATAAAGCCACATGGCATCACCAGAGCTGCTGATTCTGCACAGGGTGAAAGAATAAAATTGTTCAGCCACTCTGTATATAGAGTAAATCCCCTATTTCCAACCAGGATTTGATGAGGTTACTTAGGATTTGGTTAGGTATTTGACAAGCTGTGATAATCTATGGGCTGGCACAGACCTTGTTACTCACAATGCTGTTATAATTACTTAGGTACCAGTAATAAACTCCTACTTTCAGCATGCTATAGGTGCCAGCCTAGTTTGAGGTGAGACTGATTTTATATAAATGAGCACAGCTCTATCAGCAGATCAGATTTGAAGTTCTAGAAGTTTTCTTTTAAAAAATATCTAAGCTAAGAATGCTACTAGTGAGCCTATTATTGCTTTATCTTACATAGCTTTTTTTTTATTATTATTTTATCAGATTGTCCCATACTTTGGTGTTATGTTTAGCACCTTTGAATTCTGCAAGCGGGTCTGTCTGTACAGAAATGGTTATATTGAATCTCCTTTAAATTACAAGCTAACTCCTGGTGTGGACCAGAGTTTACAGCCACAAGAACTGAGGGAATTAAAGCTCCTCCGAAGGGAAAATTTTGAGCCGAGGAAATCAGCTCTTGAAAACTGACATCAGTGTTCATTGCAGATACACACACTACCTTTCCTAAGGAACTCTGCAAGAAAGACAGGCTGAACTACAGGTACCAGAGTGTCAGCGGATTGCATAGTTTCAATACTGAGACACCAGTGTGGGAATTAATAAGTCTTGTATCTCACTGGCTGAATGGATATAAACAATACGAATAGCAACCATACACTGAAGAGGAGAAATGCAACTAGTTCTACTGTGCTATGGCACTTGAAATTACATTCTTCTGGGTGCTTTTCAATACTGTATAGCTATTTTGAGATAAAGACACTTGCAGAAGGGCAAGAGAACTGAGACAACAGTATAAATTGTATCTTCAAAACTATTAAGGAAATTAAAATGGATCTTTTTGGTTGGTGATTTGAGATACTGAATCAGCAAAACCTGATAAACAGACTAGAATACATACAACATGCAAGAATTTCTACTGAGATCTCTGGGTTTAGTGATACTGTATGGATGTGGCATTCTGCGGATGCAAGAATTGGTCTCGGTTCAGTCACACTCCAGAAACCACTCTTCAGTTTTTTGAGACTTGAGAATACTAGTTTTGTATGAAACTTCGACGTAAAGATGAAAACAATGCTGCTGCAACTGTGCTTTTGCTAAGAGAGAGCAGTAACGTGCCAAACAAACTGCAATACACTGGAACGACAATCGTGCAAACTTAAGTGCATACTCAAAAATCTCCTCCTTCTCCTGTGTTGTTAATATGTGTACATAAGTTATTTCGGGCTTTGAAAAGGTTCTATAACTGAAAAATTTAATGAAAAAAGCAGTTCTTAAATGTGTTAGATATTTTGGAGCCGCAAGCCTTGTCATGTTGTTCAGGTATTCTTAAAGCTCTATTTTTATATTAAACTACTTTTTAGTCCCTGTGCGCAGACCCAGGTCTACTGTGCTGCTCAGAACTTGCCAGCAGAATTGCTCTGTGCACTCAGACTGTGATTTTTCCACTTCCACTGCTGTGATCCAGGAGCCACTGATAGTTTCTGTAAGTAGGAACTTCTCTGCAACACCATGAGGCTAATGCCAGTGCAATTGATAGGTCTCTGACCAGTACTTTTGGACAACAAAAGGTCATCTTGGTATTACACCTGAGGACCTGGGATATTACTCTGGTTCTTTTGTAGAAAGTACAGCTGTGGAGCAGCCTCATCCTAGTGCCTTCTGATCGAAAACCTTAAGCTGGTGTCCATGCACGTGAATCGCAGCAGCTCGGTAAGGCGTGTGCACACCAGCTGTGCTCCTGCCCTGGCTGTAGCAGCCTGGACTCAGCACGGGATTTGCCTTGTGGTTTACACAGCTTTTTGTGCTTGTTTTTGTACCACTGTTTATGTACCTGCTGGGTGGAAGTAAGTAAATATCAGAAACTGTTTGGTTAGGCCAGATGCCAGCAGGATGAGGTAATGGCAGATCGATGCAGGAACAGGCTGTGAGTATGGAGAGAGATTTGCAGAGAGATCTGAGATAATTGTAAGGCTTGCCTCGCACCCAGAACTCAACGCTGACTCAACAGCTGAGGTCTTGCAGTATCCCTCTTAAGGGACTTGCTCCAGTCTGCTGCAGTGGTGCTTCATACTGGTTTTCTTCTTAGAGAAGAAAGGCAAGCATTGATAACAAAAAATTAAGATGGTAGAGATCAGATCTGGTGGCTCATGGATCACACTGAGGCTGTAAGTGCTTTTGGCTCTCTAATCAACCTGCCTAGTGAACGTGTTTCTCTGCGCCTCAGTTTCCCTGTCTGCACAGTGCAGGTAACAACACTGAGATTTATTTAGGATGTATGAACAGGGAGATGTGACGTGAGAGTGTGTGGGAAGAATGGATTTCTAAAGAGTGCCCTTACCTTGTCCAAGTTTATCTGTATGTTTTTTACTAATGTTGTATTTCTGATAGATTTTAAAGATTGGGTGATGGGTGCATATGAATGTCTCATCAGCTCTTCAACACTGGTAAGAGTCAAGTGAGTCAAAGTGTTACCTCTAACTCGTTTCTGATATGCTAATAACAGCTTTGTATTGTAATGTACTCCTACGATCGACCTATAAATCATGGACTAACCTTTTATCAGCCAAGCCTCTACTTTGCATAATCACGGCTGCGCATGAGATCCCCCAAAAGGCACCACTACAATATTTAAGACTGCATTGAAACAAAGTGCTTCAGCAGTGGATCACTGACGTGTAAAGCGGTGTGTGATTGTGGAGAGCCCGTTAATAGCGAGGCTGAAGCCCAGAGGTAACACTCAGGCGGGTGAGCTGTAACTCAAGTGACATTGGGATACAGCCGTGTAATAGAGGTGTGGGGGGTACGTGGTGGGGTGTATGTCTGACTGATCATCTCCTCACAGCCGCGTGACTGATGTAAGGAATCCATATGATACTTGGAGCTCAGTGACTCCCAGAGCATTGTGCATGCGGGGGGATAGTAAGGGAGAGATCTCTTGAGCAGGTTCAGGGAGGGTAGAGGTTGGACCAGATGACCCGTGAAGTTGCTCCCAGCCTGGTGTTCTGTGATTCCATGAGGCTGGGTCCTGTCCCTGTCTGAAGGTTAAACAGGCTCAGCCTCCCCCGTTCCTGCCTGACCCTCGGCCGCGCTGGCTGCCCGGCTGCCTTCTGCATTGCTTTCCTTAGGGCAGCCGGATGGCGCGGCGGGCCTGGGGGCACGAAAGGCCCCGTCACCGCCACGGGGACTGCCCGGTGTGTGCTGGGGGCACGGGCTACGTGTGGTCGGGCCGAGCGGCCCGCAGCCCCTTCTCGCCGGCGCGGCGCGGGGCCGGCGGGTGCCTCCAACGGACCCTGGCCTGCGGCGGTGCGCGCGCCGCGGGGGATGCCGCCGCCCCGCCCGGGAACGCGGCCGCGTGCCCCCCGCCAGTTGCCGCCGCGGCCACACCCCCCCTTCGTGCAGCCAATGGACGAGCCGGATGCGGCGGCGCGGCTGGCCCTGCCCACGCGCGCGCCACCGCCCCTATATAAGGCGGCCATTTCAGCCGCCCCCCCCTCCCCTTCACCCCCCTCCACCGCAACCCTCAGCACCGCCTCTCGCTGCTCGTCGCCCAGCCTCCCATTGCCTCGCCTCGCCTTGCCTTCCCTCGCCTTCCCTCGGCTTGCCTCGCCTCGCCTCGCCTCGCCCGCCGCCTCCCGCCATGACCGATGCGGCCGTGTCCTTCGCCAAGGATTTCTTCGCCGGCGGGGTGGCGGCCGCCATCTCCAAGACCGCCGTCGCCCCCATCGAGAGAGTCAAGCTGCTGCTGCAGGTGAGCGTTGCGGGCCGGGCCCCCCCCAAGGTCGCCTCAAGGAGGGGGAGGGGAAGGAGGGCGATTGCGGCGGGCCGGGGGGTCTCGGGGGAGCGGCGCTGACGGGGTGTCTCGGCCCCCGCAGGTGCAGCACGCCAGCAAGCAGATCGCCGCCGACAAGCAGTACAAGGGCATCATCGACTGCGTGGTGCGCATCCCCCGGGAGCAGGGAGTCCTCTCCTTCTGGCGTGGCAACCTGGCCAATGTGATCCGGTACTTCCCCACCCAGGCCCTTAACTTCGCCTTCAAGGACAAGTACAAGCAGATCTTCCTGGGTGGCGTGGACAAGCGAACACAGTTCTGGCGGTACTTCGCCGGTAACCTGGCATCCGGGGGTGCTGCTGGTGCTACCTCCCTGTGCTTCGTCTACCCCCTTGACTTTGCCCGAACTCGCCTGGCAGCAGATGTGGGTAAAGCCGGGGCTGACCGGGAGTTCAGCGGGCTTGGTGACTGCCTGGTCAAAATCTTCCGGTCAGATGGCCTCAGGGGCCTGTACCAGGGCTTCAGTGTCTCTGTCCAGGGCATCATCATCTACAGAGCCGCCTACTTTGGCATCTACGACACCGCAAAGGGTAGGCTGACCAAAATGGCACTAGAAGGGAACTGCTGGGCTGCGGCAGGCCTGAGGTGCATTTCAGCAGATGCTGGTGTCTCACCTGACGTTCTCATCAAAACCTCTCTCCCGCAGGCATGCTTCCAGACCCAAAGAACACCCACATTGTTGTCAGCTGGATGATCGCTCAGACTGTCACTGCTGTCGCTGGTTTGACCTCCTACCCTTTTGATACGGTTCGTCGTCGCATGATGATGCAGTCAGGCCGTAAAGGAGGTGAGTTTCTATCTTGTGTCAAAGTATCGGGCATCCCTGCATCAACAGTTTGTGGTGGAGCTGAGGTGAAGGCGGCGTGGCTTGGCTTTCACCAAGCCATGTAGATATCCTTGGCCCCTGCGAACAGTGGGATGTGAGAGGGGCTGCAGAAGTCGATGTCAGGTGAGGGGCACAGATGTGTCAGTCTGCAGCACACCTATAAGGTGGTGTGCACAATCTGTCCATAGGTAGGAACAGCAGAACATGCCCAAGAATGTTGCAATCTAGTGTCTCTGGGCCAAGAAGAGACATTGTTAGTAGCAGGCACAGC
This sequence comes from Megaceryle torquata, assembly GCA_024611175.1. Taxonomy (NCBI): domain Eukaryota; kingdom Metazoa; phylum Chordata; class Aves; order Coraciiformes; family Cerylidae; genus Megaceryle; species Megaceryle torquata. The sequence continues at coordinate 62,702 of JANIJG010015282.1, read as the reverse complement.
CTGTCTGACTGTGCAGCAGCTTTTGGATCTGGAAGTGTTGGTGTCAGAGCAAACAGCTGCCTTCTGCTCAGACCGGTCCTTCCAGTGTCTCCTAGGGGTAATGCAGCAGCAGGGTGTCTCCTGGACAGTATTGTCTTCTGATGCACTAATGCTGGAGAGAGTCAGTGAAGAAACAGGATGCAGTTGACGTTATGAAGCTGGCAGATAACATTAGGCCATTTCTGACCTGGATATTGGGGGTCACAGGCATCTTATTCCTAACGCTGTCTGTCTCTCGCAGCTGACATAATGTACACTGGCACTATTGACTGCTGGCGGAAGATTGCCCGGGACGAGGGCTCCAAGGCATTTTTCAAAGGTGCATGGTCAAATGTACTCCGAGGAATGGGTGGTGCTTTTGTCTTAGTCCTGTACGACGAAATCAAGAAGTACACATAAGTCGTTTGCTGTTGTGAACTGGCATGTTGTTGTATGTAGTTTGACGGTTCATGGACTCATTTGAAAACCATATAGTTACTAAATGGTGATGGCTGATGTTTGTACAGGTTAGCAGGGGGCAGGGGTGACTCCCTGCCCTGTCTTTATGAAGTTATTCCCCCTGATGGGACTCACCATGGTTTCTATTTCAGTCACTCCTGCTTAAAGAGTACAAAGAAATAAAGGTCTGAAACCAAATTTCCTTGTCTCACGTTTGTTCTTGCAGTAGCTCCAACATGAGGGAGTGGGGGGGTCTCTGCAGTGGTTGTAGAGAAGGAGGAAGACAAAATGCCTCCATCTTGCATGCCTCACTACCAGCTAACTACCACTGGCCTCTGGCAGGTGAACACAATGCAGGCTGCTGAGGAAACTGTAGTGTTTCCTCCCCACTGGAGGCTGGTGGTGTGGACTGGAATGGGGACTGGCAGCTTTGAAAGACTCACCCAGCTGGGCTCACCTGTGACCCCAGTCACCAGAGATGATGCACTGGCTGTGTGCTGCCAGTCCTGCCTCTGGCCTCTGCTCCCTGGAGCTGAGGAAACTTTGTTTTGAAAGTGCCAAGTACTTAAACCTTCTGCAAAGCACAGGCCTCCCTGTGGCACTGAGTGCCTGGAGCCTGGAAAGATGTCTAGGGTATTGACTGATGTCTGGAGGAGCAGAGCTGACACCATGTGCTCTGGCTTAGGAACTGAGCTACGTGTTAAAACCCAGCCAGAGAACGTAAGTGCAGGTGATTGTTGCTCGGGGGTAGAGCCCCTGGCGAGCTGTGCCCTCGCATGGGGTGCTGTGCTCTGGGGATGTGGGAGCTGGGGAGAGACAGACAGACAGACAGCCCCTGGGCCAGGGCTGCACTTGCTGGGCAGGGAGCTGCATCCCCAGGCTCTGCCCTTACCCCTGCAAGTTAAGCTTGTCCCAGCTCATAAGTTCTGGGGAAATTCCTTCATGCTGCTGGGGCAATCTGGGGAAAATCACTGCAAGACTGGGCAATGTGTGTGGCTTGGCCTTTACTCAGACATCTCTGTGGGTCTGTAAGCTGCCCAGGGACACCGCCTGGTTTCTGCCTGGGGAGCTGGGGTGGTGAGTGGACACTTTCTGCCCTTCAGTTCAGTGACTCCTCCCTCGCTGCCCCCACACACTGGTCCTTGCTGGCTGCTCAGGCCTGCTTGAAGTGATTGATCTCAATCACTGAAACTAATCTCAACCACTGTCCAAGGCAGCTGAACAAGCCCTTGTGTTGCAAAGGATAGTGGTGGTTTTTATTGCTGAAATCTAAGTGAGGCAGCTGGGCATGAGAGCACAGCACCATCCCACATGCTCGGGTCCCTGGGAATGGGAATGCATTTGTGATTGGAGGTGGTCTCATGCTACACTGTTGAGCCAAGAGGCTTTGCAGGTGCTTTCCAACTGCCCCTGGGCTCCTGTGGTGTGAGACCCCCACTGCCTGCTGTGGAAAAATAATGGGCTGAAAGTTTCCCTGTGAGGCATGGAGCAAGGCCACAAGCAGTGGGCAGCATGCTTGGGGGGAGCAGCAGCCTGGCAGGGGGCTGCACCATGGGGCAGCTTTACTGGGGAGCTCTCTCCTGCTGCACAAATGCAAGCTAATTAATTAAACATAGAACCATAGAAATGTCTGGGCTGGAAGGGACCTCCATAGGTCCTCTAGTCCATCCTCAACTAGAGCAGGTTGCTCAGAGCCTTGTCAAGCCCCACCTTGAAAGTCTTCAGGGATGGGGCCTCAACCACCTCCCCTGGCAACCTGTTCCAGTGCTCCACCACTCTCGTGGTAAAGAACTTCCTCCTTATTTCTGATTTAAATCCACTCCTTTCCAATTTAAAACCACTGCCCCTCGTCCTTTCACTCCAGGCCTTTGCAAAGAGGCCCTCTCCAGGCTTTTTGTCAGCTCCCTTCAGGTACTGGAAGGTGGCTGTTAGGTCTCCCCGGAGCCTTCTCTTCTCCAGGCTGAACAATCCCAGCTCCCTCAGCCTGTCCTCGTAGGAGAGGTGCTCCAGCCCCAGTGAGGAAGGCTGGAACACGTCATCTGTCTGGGCAACTGTACAGATTGGAATTGGGGTTTGACTCTGGGGAAAGCTGATGGTCATCCTGTACACGTCTAGGTATGGAAGCTGAGTGATTTAGCAGCAATTACCATAAATAGTTTTGGGGGGTTTTTTTATTCCTAGAAGTGATTTGTACAGCTCAGGTCAAATGGAGCTTTCCCTCTGTTTTCTTCTGTGTAATCTTAAGATTTTTCTCCTTGTGTCTTCCCCAGGATTGTGTAGGGGCTGCAGGAGGTTGCTCAGGTGGTGCACCCGGGTGGCACGGCAGGTTATCCTCCGCTTCACTTGCATTTCATTCAAAGATTAGTGGTTCATGTGCAGGTTCAGGTGCTGAGCACTGAGAAAATGTGCATGTTATGAGGTGGAAAGTAACTGAAATTGCCAGGCAGAAATTTTCGGAGCGTTGTAGACGAGCCCATCTCCCAGTTTCCTGGCAGTTCTAAAAGATGGCAGCTTTTACAGCCAATTAGTGACAATCAAAAGCCACGGAAAGTGTCACTTTTTATGTTCAGAAAGTCTGGTATCTGTAATCGGTATCTTTGAAAGAGATTTTGGGGGTAAGGGATCATCTTTGAGAAGTTTGAAATATTATTTTGTTCTTCCTGCTTTTCATTTGCACCATGGGATAAAATGTGTGTGGTCAGAATCCTGGTTTAAAGTTTTCTTCCCAAGTCAGGTTAATTTCTCTTGCAAAGTTGTTCCACAAAGTGCTTGTGAACAGCTTCCTCTGCAGTCTATTTTTCTGGCATAGGTAAGATCAAAGAAAAACCAGTGATAAATTCTACTGGAAGAACTGTTTTGATCTGGACTCGATGTCTTAAATGTGCATGTTCAGAATCAAACTGACACATTGATGATGACTTTGAATAAGCCTTTTCCAGGAGAAATAACTCAGTCTAGAATGGGAATCCTGCACCAGTGCAGCAGCTGTGAATAGTGAGATACCCTGAGCTGGATGTAGATGTGTACAAATGACCGTCTGGACAATTAGAAAAAGGGGTGGTTAGAAAGTTAAGTTTTACACCTGCTCTCTTCTATTTTGAAGACTTTTACCAGCTGATTTTCTTGCAAAATAAAGTCTGATGTTCCTGGTTTGCTGACTCACTGGGGAATTAAGCGGAAAAAAAGGAGAATTTAAAACGTGGTATGCAAAACGTTGCCAGAAGCACAGACTGTGAAATTAGAAATAAAGATTTATCACAGCGATGAAATGAAATTTGATCTTGACAACCATTCAAAAACTCTGAGTTGATATGTTATGGAAACAGGCACATACATCCCATATATCACCATTAGCATCTGAAGGAGAAAAAAATGGGGCGTGGGCTTGAAATGAATGATTTCAGTCTAACTGCACCTCCCCTACTCTTTAAGTACAGTCATGTAGTTGTGTAGAGTATGCTAAATAGTACAGATTCAGCTTGAAATCCCTTGGCCCTGTACCCCCAAGGAGAGAACACAGCATTGTTGTGTCCGCAGGAGATGGCCGTGGTACCTTCAGAAGCTGCAACAATGGACAATTGGCACCAGTTCAACAGCCCCCAATGCGTCATCCCTCCAAGAGCCGCCCGCGGCGGCAGCCAAATCAACGCGCTCGCGTTAGGTTTCCTTCAAACATCTAAGGAAACACAGAAAACCTGGGGGTTTTTTACCTGGAGGTTCTTTGAGATCTTAAGCGTGGTCGCAGGTGACTGTGGCAGAGAACGCAGCTGGCTGGAAAGGGGCTGGCTGCTGGTGTGTGCTGTGGGAAGGAAGTGCCCTATGAAAATAAAGATTAGCAGAGCTGGTAAAGATGGTGTTAAAACCAAACAATCTGCTGCCCTCGGAGTACGTTGTTGTTAGGTATTAACTCAAGGAACTGAACTAGATCTCTTCAGGCTTTTTCTCGGGTTTTTGGTATATAGAGGGGTCTTTGAGGAGGGGAGTGGAGGAGAGCAAATAATTCTATTCCCCCCCAAAAGTAAACAAACAGGAAGACCTTAAAGCTCTGGAAGAGTTAAAATGGGGGGGGGAGGGGGGGGGAAGGGGAATTATCTGTTAAGAGTATTAGTTGTTTAATAAAGCTCAGTTGTCCTCCAGATGAACCCGCCAGTGACTCTGCAATTGGGGTCATTCCAAGTTCATGCTGTGGACTTTTGACTGCCTTCTATGTCTGTGAAAACAGCCGGCGGTTCCTGCAGGGATCACTCATTCAACCCTGTAACACAAAACTATTGCCAACGGGCACCTGCTGGTGCCTCTTCCCAGGAGGTCCTGGAGGGAAGCTCCCCAGCTCATCAGGCATCTCTGGAGACAAAGCAGCGGGGGCTCCCCCGGATACCCAGCTCATTGGGCAGCCGCCACGCCTCGGGGGGCTCCAGGCAGCGCCCGGCCAACATGCCCTTGTCAGGATGCATTAGGAAGCTTCGTTAACGATGGGATGTGAGCTAATTAAAGCTCCTTTACTTTGGTTATATGACATAAATAGGGGTGGAGAATGCCCCACGGAATCTCAAGAAACGTAGGTTTGTTCAGAGGGGAAGCCGGAGCTTCCCCCTCGGCTGTCAGTAATTTAGAGAGGGTCAAAGTTTATGTCTCTCTTAAAATGAGAAGCTGATTATAGCATTTTGCTGATTTAGGATTTTCTAAATTAAGAGCCTGACAGTTCTATTCAGAGTTCCATTACAGGCTTCTCTCTGCACAATCTGACGTGGTTATAAATGCCTTTTGGGCTCAGCCCCACCCATCCTTCCCGTTTAGGATTGTATTGACCAGTTGACCTGGGTATGGATTAATGTCTAAAGGAAAGTGTAAACCTATAGCATTTAAATTTAACTGAACTCACAAACATTCTTGCTTTAAATATCTGAGTAATTCTCAAGAGACTGACAGAAGCCACAGTAAAAGTGTTTTGTGGAACAACTTCAGGTATCTGAGCCTTTTAAATCTGACAAATAGACACCTGATAGTTTTTTTTCAAATACTTTAAGCATTTAATTTTTTAGTCCCAGTGTAACACACAGTGGAGCACAGTGATGTGAAAGGAGGAGTCTGTGTGGTCTGTCTGCTTCCCACTGTAAAGTCCCATATGCAGCACTCCTGTTCCATTCCAGTGCCTGTATTGATTAGTAGCAAAGCTGCTCTGAAAGTTATTTTTATGGTAGGTGGCAGAAATGTATTAAATGCCAATCTTGAGACGTGGCAATAAAAGCAAGGAAGCATAGGCTGCAGAATTTACTGGACAACTTTATCTGTCCCACTGCACCCAGTCATTGTGCACTGCAAGAATTTTTGCCCCTTGCTTTTCTTTTTGCGCTCTCAATAGAAGGAGCAGCAACAATGGAGGATGGCTAACTGCTCTAAAACTTTTTTAACCACAAATCCTAGCAGCATGTACATGTCTCCTTAGCCTATAGTGAAGATATAGAACCTATACTTTGCAGATGTTTGCCTCCATATAGTGAAACAAATGCTTAATTTTGAACCGTTGCATTTTATTGTCAGAAGCCAGTGTAAAAATTGGCTTCCTCTAAAATACCTGTAACAGGTTGGAGAGATGTGGGAAATAAGGGTGGTTTTTTTGATATTCCTTTCAAGCTGTCTGTGCTGTGCTGTCTCTTGCTTCTGCTGGTGGTACATCAGAAAGAAGGTCATTGTCAAGGTAGCAGAGAGGAGGAAAATGATGTTCCAAACCCAGTGCTCCTAGTTAGAGCTGTAAGGAAAAATGTCTTTAACAGAAGGTAGATTTGGATATCTGATCATCACTGCTCTTTCTTTACCTGTACAGCCTTTCCTTCCTGCAATAAGCAGCTCTTCACTTCCACGTGGGCACTTAATTATATTTGGGGGAGTTGCAACTGAAACTGTGGAATGGCTTTTGATCATCATGACTGGGGATTTTCCTGGTTTGGAAACCATGTGAGAGAACTGCAGATGACGTCATTCACAGTTTACATTAGACTTTCTAACTGAAATAATTTCAAATACTCTTTCCTACCTTGCTGAAATAACGTACTTCAATTTCTGCATTGGTCTCTTGAGAACCAGCTTTTCTTACTGGAGATTAAAGTAGGAACATCATCAGTGCGTGGTGTTCAGGGGTTTTTTGAACGGTGGTGGTTTGGGGTGAGAGTTGAATGGAGTTCCACACAGATCTCCCTCTTAAATGAGTTTGCAAAGCAAAGATGCAAACTGAGTAAACCCTGGGATTTGTAATTGCAGTGCTGTTAGTTGTGAGATTCACACAGAAGTTGTAACTGACCTATATTAAATTTCATCACTTTCTCCCTTAAAATTCCATCTTGCAATGTTCTGCTTTGCTCAGTCAATAATATCTGTAAATGTACCATTCTCTGATGCTAGAATTACAATGGAATGTTTGGACTAAAGTCGTAATTGTGTATTTATCCTTTTGGGATGTCCTTGGAGAGCCAGGCAGTGCCAAGAGCTTAAAAAGACTTTAAAAGATTGCTTAAGCCTTATTTCCATGCTGTGTGCTTCATGCATCTGGCTTAGAGGGAACATGCAGTACAAAGTCTAGAATAGTTCTCATTTGCTTTGAATTCTTCTTGTGCCCATAAGCCTTATTGTTTGGCACCAGCTTTGATTCACAGACACTGTATAAGAGTGGTGTTGTTTTTCTTCTGCTGCTTGAAACAGCAGAGGGTACATAATCAGCAGCAAAAGTTTTTGTGGCAAAACTTCTTAATTATTGAGCTGTTAACAAGGAAAACAAACTGGGTAGATTAAGTTTGGTACAGATCCTATTTCCACTGCTTTTGTGGCTGATGGTAAATATTGATCGGTGAACACTATGTAAATGTCAGACAAAAATGTCAGACAAGAAATGATGAATCTTCTGTTTGCTGGGGGCTGCAAAGGTGTCTAAGGCTGGTGTGCCCCAGGCTTATGGAAGTGTAATAACATTTTCAGTAGTCAGGAAGTGCTGAGAGTGGTTTACATGCTGTTCCAAAGATAGTGTTCACTGTAGCATGTCCTGGAATTCGGAGGGCAATGTGAAAGTTGTCATATTTCACCCTCCTTGGGAGGATTCATTTATTTCAGACCACAGAGGCTGAAGTTAATGAAGTGTAGTGGGTCACGTGTTCTGCTTGCAGGGTATCACCAGTCGGTGGTTTCACATTATATATGCGAAACCCGGGATCAGGTATCTTTAGAATGCAGACCTGGAAGGAAAGGTCGGTGTCCATTCATACTCGGGAAATGCAGGAAGTACCTGGGCTGCTCAGAGAAGCTGTGGATGCTCCATCATTGGAAGTGTTTCAGACCAGGCTGAGTGAGGCTTTGAGCAACCTGCTCTAGTGGGAGGTGTCCCTGCCCATGGCAAGAGGGTTGGAATTAGATGATCTTTAAGGTCCCTTCCAACTGAACTTATCATTAATATGCATTGTTTAAATATTTTAGTACCTGAAATGACAGAACTTTTGCTGGGTAGTCTGGAAGACCCATAGTTTGCTTCGTTTGAGCATGTCAGGCTGACAAGTAAGATACCTTCTTACACATACCTAATATGTAGACTGGCTTCATTCAGTGACACTTTGGTGCATTTTGGGTAGGAAGCAGGGAACTTATCTTAGCTGATACTGATAAATCGTGATGCAGTTGTGCTTCAAGAGAAAGGATACCTGAAATGGGGGGGAATAGAGAGATAAAAGACCGTGTTACTATTTTTTTTTTTTTTTCATAGACAAGTAGACAAAGAACTTGTTAGGAAAATTAGGATAGAGGAGGAAGGGGACTTTTTTTGCGATGTCCCTTGATTAGTTTCATGTCTGTTCCGCAGACGGTTGTATTTAGTTATGTTGGCATTTACACAGTCTTACCTAGGCTTTGAAGTTATCAGGTCACACCTTATTAACAAAAACTAAGGAAGACAAGGGTGGATCTCACTGTTGGTGTCACCTTTGTTTATCTGGAGCCTATTTTCCGCGTGACCGGGTTAACAGCCCGATAAGACACCGTCACTGCTTTTCCACAAATCTTAATATCTTAATCTCAGTATCTAATGCTGCACTTCTCAAAGGAGGTATCTAAAAGCAAGACATCTGGGGGAAAAGGCAAGTCTGCTTTTGTGCTTTAACTTGTTCAAATTCCCCTTCAAAGTTTAAGCTGTACTTAAACAGCTTAAATTTCCAATGCTTACTGAAGTTTCTGATCCTGAAGTAACTTTGCTACTGCTGAGTAACTGTTTCTTCATACAGTGATTATAACCTACACAGACTGGCCATAGGTGTTGTGTAGATGTTTGGATTGGGGATTTGGATTGATTTGTTTGGGCCTTTTTTTTTTTTTTTTTTTTTTTAGTGTTAGAAATCTGTAGTTTTCCTTTTTATATAGGTAGATATAATCCTGTTTGCTGAAATAGGCTTCAGAAACCATTTCAGGGAAAGTATTTCTGAGGTGCACATGAAAAGATGACTAAAAACTTCTTATACTGAGCAGTTGCTTCACTCACATGGTATTACCTGTATTGGGTAATGCAGGAGATGACACAGGTCTTGTGCAGATCATGAATCAGGATAACGCCGACACTACAGTCTGAACCTTTACTGCAGATAAGAGTCTAAACTTCAGGGCAGAACATGGTGATTTGCTCACTTGGTGCCTTGCAGACCTTGCCCTGACTTGCTAACGCCCGTGTGCTGTCTCTGTTGCTTTATCTGCGCTGGCGTTTCGCCTCTAATTGGCAAACTTGATCACATCACCTTCTGTAGCTCAGAGCAGGAAAAGGGCTGCCGTGGTCCCCAGCTGGAGGTGGCTCAGGAGGGACCTATTCACACGTGTTCACTGAGGTATCCAGTTGGGTTTGGTACAAATGGTACAGATGGCTACAAAAGTTTGGCTTCAGCCTTTGTTAAAGGAGGCCAGAAAACAAACAGTACCCAGGGAGGAGGAGGAGGAGGAGGTGGCATGTCAAAAAGTAATTCAGCATGAAGTTCATGTTTTGTAATTTATGTGTTGAGTTTACATTTTGTCACCTGAGTCAGGGCAAAATGGAAACATTATATGGTACATTTGGTACATTGGAATCCTTAAATTGCTCTATTTACAGCTATAATTCAGTGTTGTCCCTGTTTAACTTTGGGTTTACAGTTTCTGGAGACTATAACTTTTAAACTGTATGCATGTGAACTCTTTATTTTCTTTTTCTTTTTCACTAAGAAAATACCTTACTATTGCATTAAAATTCTCTCTGTATGCTGAACCAGAATTGTTATTGACTGTTATGTATCAGATTCTGCTTCACAGAGTAAGGAAGATCTGAGGAAAGACTGGATTAGATTCCCTGGGAAAGCTGGTACAGTGGAGCTGGCCAGTGAGGGGGGAATAGGATGATAAAAAAAGAATGTCAAAGCTCTGAGGAGAGCTTACCAATTTTGATCACTATTCATAAGTAGGTTGTCCGATCATTCACTAATATAACTTACCAAATATGTTCTTGAAAAATCATTTTCAGGCCTTGACAGATTCTTTAAGGAGGTTTGAAGCCTATTGAGCCTTTTAATTTTTATAGCAGCTACTCTAATCCTCTTAAAGCAAAGCATTTGTCCAGTAAAATCCCAACCTTAAACACAGTTAATAGACAGCTTCAGGTTGTTTTGTATATCTAGGTTAATTAAAAAAAAAAAAAAATCATCTACATTAAGTTCAGAAAGAGGTCAGAAGTAATTCAGTCACTGCTCACTATGGTCTGTTTAATGTCCATACAATCAAGTCACAAGAAGGGTCATGGGATTTAATTTTCGTTGATGTTGCTAAGGTCTACTTGTTTAGATAACTGGAGCCACTGCACTAGTTTGTCTTTGAGCTGGAAAGAAGTACCTAAAAGTAGGACATCATGTCACTGGTAGAAAAGAAACACAGCCTTGGGAAAATGACAGAAAAAGGAGGGGAAACTTTGTCACTGCATTGGGCAGGTAAATAAACAGTTTGTCTCTTCTCTTTAGTGTGTTAGAATTTCACACCAGGTTTTAGTTGCATTCTCATGCACACCTTAACCACCGAGGGTATTTTAACATACATTGGAAGGAGGAGACTGTAAGAATGCTGATGTTAGTTGAAGGAGGTGCAGAAGGCAACCAACTATAGATAACCAAAGCAGAGCTAGTTTTTGAGGTTATTCCAGGAAAACTCATGCTAGGAGTCCTTTTCTGTAATAATATCCTGAAAATGAGGTAAGGTTCCAGGGGTTGTGTCTCCCTTTTCTTGCCTCCCTCCACCAAGCCCCTGTTTTATATCTGATCACATCAAACTAAAGGTCAGCAGATCACAATGGATCATTTTTATTTGGTACTTTTTTTGTTGATTCGTACTCGGTAACGATCGAGAGTTGTGAGAACAACCCCTGTTTGGACTATGATGTCCTCTTTCATCTCTAAGTATGTCTCAAATCTTGCCCCATACTGTTAGAGGTAAGTGGAGGGAGTAAAAACACTCCACACACGCATTCAGGGTTCCCCTTTGGCTTCTGTCTGAGGGTGTGTAGAACCTGGGGGTGCTTGCAGCGGCTTGCCCCGGGCGCTGCAGGGAGCCTGGGGCAGCTGCCCCTCAGCTCTTTCCACAGCGGGGCCGTTTCTACATTGTGTTACTAAAAAGAATTCAGTTAATTCTTGCAAACATTTTAGTTTCGTGACAGGCCTATTTGCCTTGAAGCTTTTCACATATCTTTGCAGAAGAAAAGCTTTGTATTAAAATAACATTCTTGTGAGTTTTTGCAAGGTTGCAGTTGGGTCACTAGTGCTTCTTTTGGTACATCTTTTCCAGACTTCACTTACTGTGGCTTGATTTCTCCAGTTGGGCACCTGCTCAGTTTTTGACTCTCTCCTCGGGATTTAAGTTAAGCACAAGTTAATGTGCTTCAGCAATTCCTTCGTGGCTAAAAAGCTGCAGTGACTGTGTACGTGTGACAAAATGAGATGTGTAAACCTGCATTTCACAACTAGAATCTAGGACTTGTCTTCACTAAATCTGTACAAGTGAAACACTTTTTGTTCTTTTAATAACAGAAAGGGTTGGTCTCTTACAGTTCGCCGGGACCTTGTCAGATGGTTTGGGAAAGACGATGGATAACAGACATCAGACCGAGCGAGAATACATTCGATACCACGCTGCAACTAGTGGAGAACATCTGGTAGCTGGAATCCAGGGACTTGCACATGGTAACCCTTCGCTGTAATTCAAACCCATTTCTCTCTTCAAAGTAACAATCTGATCGAAAAGAACAGTTTGTATTGCTCCTGGGTGATGATTTGAAGGCAGGGAAGTGGAGCTATCGTAGGCTTTGTGTTTGAATTTGAATGTTTGCAGGCTGGGGTTGGGAGTTGTTTGTTTTTTAGGTTGACAGAAATGACATTTAAGAACAAGGTCTTATCACATGTAACTGTGAGTAAAAGCTTTTTTTGCCAGTTAAAATGAAATTTCAAAGGAAGTTCACTCACAACTAACATTTCTGTGTAGAAGCCTAAAATACGCCTGCAAACAGGCTTATGAGGGCCCGACACTGAAATAAAAATGAGTGTGGCTGGGCTGTGGCTTTCTTGTGTTTGCTTTCAGTTCCAGAAACCCAAGATTTCTCAGAATCAGTACATCAGTTAAAGTAACATTCACCAGTTGGGTTATTTTGTGGGTTTGTTTTGGTGGGGTTTTTTAAGTCTGCTAAGAACTAGGGAAATGAATTTGTGTAAAAGACAGAGGACTAATCTTAATTTGGCCAGAATCTCACATCAATTTAGTTCATGATTTATCTGTTGAAGAAAGTTAAATCAATACAGCCAAGTTTAAATCAAATATTTATATTTTGCATCATCTTGACTCAGTTTGTTTAAATGTCATTCTTTTAGTGCAATTGTTGCAGCCTTTGTAAAGAAAAAAATCTGGTTTTCACTAAACCAGCAGTCTGTTCTGTGCTGAGCAAAAGTCTTTATCCTGGGCTTTTGTCATAAAGAGCCACTGAAAGTATTTAAAAGGAGCACGAGAGAGGTTTCTCTCACACCAGTGTGCTGTAAAGACTGATCTAAATTATATTGGTAGAAATTCAGGAAATATGATGTATGTCAGTCTTTGCTGAAAAGTCAATTAGAAAAGCACTTTATCATGTTGTATTATCCGATAATGAAATCATTTAGAATAATTTACTTTTTCTACTGAAAAAATGCACTTTTCTGTTTCAAATTGCATAAGCTTTTCTGGTGATAGAATTTTGCCATGTTGTAAGTAACCACTTCTCTTCAGGAATAGACGAGAGCTATTTATGTAAATACAGCTGGGAAATAAAACAGCATAGAAATATTTTCAAGTATACATATTTGATAATGGATTAATAATGGATTCAATCTTTCTCCATGGGAGACGATACCAAGTCACTAGCTAATGTAATCAGTTCTGAAGCAGGTTTTGTGTTAGGTGAAATGCACAGCACGTTTCTGGCTGGCTGGCCAGTAGATCCTGTAGGCAGCCAGCACCAGCCCTGAGGACGGTCTGTGGTTTAAAGAGGCAATACCTCTGGCCTACTTTGCTTGTTCTTGTCTTTGCCAGGTATCATTGGAGGACTGACAAGTGTAATAACGTCAACAGTTGAGGGTGTGAAAACTGAGGGAGGTGTCAGTGGTTTCATATCGGGCCTTGGGAAGGGGCTGGTTGGCACAGTAACCAAACCTGTGGCTGGAGCTCTGGATTTCGCCTCGGAAACCGCCCAGGCAGTGAGGGACACTGCAACCCTGAGCGGCCCCAGGTCAGTAAACACTGTGTATTTCTGACCCAAAATACGGTAAAAAAAAAAAAAAAAAGTGCATGAATACCTGCTGACATTTCTGTTAGGATTATCTTTCCTTTCCCCAAGAAACAATAATTTAATCAGATTTACTCTGAGCTATTGTTTCATTCAGTTTGCTGTTGCTTTAATAGATGGCATTTGTTGATACTATAACAAGAATAAAATTTGCACAGAAAAGCTGCAACATAAAGTAGGAATTACTAAGCTATATACTAAGGGAATATGTAATAAGATTAAATTTAGACTGCAGAATCCTTGTACAGAGTTGAAATGGAGGAGTTGTCCTTGCTCTACCTCCAGCTGCCTTTTAGCTCCATAGCTCTTCAAAGGTGTGAAGAGTTCTGGCATTGCTGTAGTGTCATTGTCTTCTAATTTTCATTTTGTACAACAGTTCTCACAAATAGTGTTGATATTTGCCCCTTTGCTTACCTGTTTGCCCACACACGTGTGGATGTTTCAGCATCAGCACATCAGGACAGATGCTTTGGCCTCCTGTTTGGTTACTAGTGCAATACGGTCTCTACAAACCAGCCATGATTGTTGTGAGTAAATTAATGCTCATTAGCACTGACTAGGAATGTGGAAAAGGGAAAGGGCTAAGTTCTGAAAACGCTGCCCTGAGAGAAGATTCTTTTGTGGCCAAGAGTCTACTCTTCATGCGAGTACTAGGCCAGCAAGTCCCATTGTATGTACATGAGGTCCTGCGTGCTGAAGAAGTGAAAGAAAATCCTATTGTCAGAAAGCTGAGAGAAAAATGATTGCAAAATGTTGGGGTTTCTGCTTGTTTTGTCTTCCCCATTTGGCTTTTCCATTTCCTGTGTTTCATTATGCCACGCTTGGACTCCTGAACTGTCAACCATCAGCGTGTCAGTAAAGAACAATAAGCTTGATGAAGTGTCGGTGAGGTGCAGGAAACTTTGAAGAATGAACCTGGGTGCACTTTGTTGTGGAAATGGAAGCGTTTATAGGCATGTGTCTTACATATTTGGTACGTAGTTTGACTGGTAAAACCAACAGGTCAAGGATTACAGTTTGTAAGTACATACATGGAATTACATGAGAACTCAACGTGCATCCCTGAGAAAACACATCTGCTCTTTTGCTAGTACGTGTCTTCCTTTTGTGACTGTAGAGATCAACTGAGTTCTTTAGAGGTGGGGAGAACCACCCCTGGCTTTGCTGTTAGCTGTCTTACTAGTTGAGCTGTGGCTTTATTATGGCTTGTTTCATGATAAACATACACTTTAAATGCACGTTTTGACATACTTCTGTCAGATACAGCCTGGACACAGTAGCCGTGATGTTATCCACAGTTGACAAACTAGCTAGCAACTGGCAAGGAGAGGGCCTCCAAACAACCCTATCTCTAGCTTGTGTTTGCCTGTGTGACAAATTTCCCTTTAACTTGGTAGCTGTCAGTTGAGCTTAAGACAGATAACCTGAATCACATTTTTGCTTCCACTAAATTCTGAAATGCTATTGTCATAGACAAGCACTGCAAAATTATTGGAGTGTTTACACACACTTGCAGAAGGTTTCTAACCCAGCAACCTTCTACAAGGGGAAAAATAGTAACAAAACAACAACAAAGAAATACCTTTCTCAACTACTGCACTTCTTCAGTTTACAACATCTGATCAGAACTACTTTTAGATAAGTTAATGCAGTTGAGAGTATGTAGATAATGGAGAAGGCTGGGAGAGGGAACCCCACAATGTAACAAAAACCACACCACTGGCTGTAAGCAACCTTGCACTCATGTTTTGTTTGGTACGGTTTTGTTGGGTTTTATTTAATGTGTTTATATAATGAAGCAACCAAATTGTTCTTTTGGGGTATTAAAAAAAAACACAAAACAACAAAAAAACCCAAACAAACAAACAAACAAAAAAAACCCAAAAAACCAGAACAACAAAACCACCACCACCAACAACAAAAAAAACCCAACAAAAAAACCAACAAAGGATTTGTACATTTTTCAGACTGCTGTGTACCAATATCCCCCTGCTGCATTTGTTAACTGTTCAAGTATGTGTGGTTTGGAATCCAAGTAGAACAGTGTTCCAAACCCAGGCTGCTGGCTCCAGCTGAATATTCTGTTGAAGCATGCTGGGCCATGTGTCGACTCTTCCAGGCTAAGTACAAAAACAGCTAACCCTGATGAATAGAAGTTTATGGCAGTAACTGATCTCAAGTGTAGTCTTGAACAGTTGAAGAACGTGATAAGAGCTATCTTGACCTTATCTTGAGACCGACAGCGCATGTGCAAGTTTCCAGCACTGGTGCAAAGTGGAGTCATCCAGTTAATTACAGTTGCATTTAAATAGCACGATATGTAACCGTAAATTATAGGCCCCTTGCAATTCTCTAATTACATGGTTGAATTTTTTAAAAGCCCTGAATTTAAGCTGCTTGACTTTAACCATTGGATCGCTTTTGAGTGAGATGAAGGATTTTAATTGAGGGTGTAGCTTTTCCTAAAAGGCATTTTCAAATTCTAGCAAACTTACTGCATAGAACACTGAGGAGGACTCTGTAGCTTGTGTAAACTGTGATCATGCTACATGGACATAAGTCTCTTGGCCTCAGAACGTCTTGGTCTGTACTGGGACTCGTACAGCTGGCACAAACCGCGTGCTTGGAACGGGGAGCCAAACATATGGCTGAGATGCAGATGATGGCTGTACAGCTTATGGTGGTAGTTTAAAAGGTGATGTGTTTCAAGTACAAGAAAATATGTTTTTTTAATCTGACTTTATGCTGGACTTTTTCAAAGCTAATCTTATAACTTATTATCTAATCGTATAATTTATTGTGCTTGTTATTTATGTATAAAACTGCCTTGATACTTTTAATGCAGAGGAGAGCAGAAAAATAGTTGTTGACAATGCAGCATAGGTCTAATTTATAAAGAGTTAATGCATGTGACTTGATACCTTTTTTTGAGTGGGTTTTATATGTTCCAAGTACTCTAGTGTCACATACAAGAGTTCTGATTATTTCCATATTTGTCATATACTGCCAAAAGTCTTAAAGACCAGTTCAAAACAGGAAAGCTGTTATGTCTCTAGATATGCTTGGAAAGCTCTCTCCTAGAAACGTGTTTTAAGTCCTAGTGCAGCACAAGTAAAGAACATTTATATTTAGATGTGTGTCTAACTTAAGTAGTGCAGAAAACTGCCACTATGGCTTTCTCTCAGGCTTCTGCCAGGTCAGTGCAAGTTTAAGATTATTCTTGAACTGCTGCTGCAGTAGTTTGTGTTCTTTTCTGATAGTCACAATGCGAAACTTGGAAATACAGAGATAACTTCATGACCTACCCAATTCTAATGAGTTCTGTCAGGGAACTACACCCTTAGTTAAGAATAGTTTGAGATTGGCGAGCCATTAAGGGTCACAGAAAATTCTTATGTAAATATTTGATTCTTTTCACTGTATTGCATGTGGAAAGAAGCTGCCTGCACTAGTCGGTCTTTTGTTCACCACTGCCCTGCCATCGCTCGGAAGCGTGCGGTGAGGTTGCAGGTTTGAGACCAGGTAAACCCCTGGTGGTGTTTATGGGTTTTGCCTTCGTGCGTCCGTCCTCGGTTAGCTGTCATTTCGATGGTAAGGTCAAAAGCCGCACACTGGAGACCATGAGTATTAGGGACACTGAGAGGAAGCAGGAGAAAATATGTACCTAACTGTACAGAACACAGACTCAGCTAATATACTGCAAAGAGTACGTTGAACCTGAACGCTTCTGTACGTGTCCCAGTTTCTGTCCTGCCTTTGGACTTGACCTACATCTGATGTCAGGAGTCTTTACAGTCATGTCAGTCATGTAGGCGCCACAACTCTGGTGAACGAGACATTTTTCTGCTCCTGGTATGCCCTTCCTATGATTTTCCTAGAAGCCATATAGAAAATATATTTACCATCTCGTATTGGTTGTGTTGTGTAAATCTGGAAATGTTGCATCCAGGACAGTTCAGCTGGTTTATCCGTCTAGTCTGTAAATTACTTGGGCAGTGTGATTTCCTTCATATCCTCTTTTTTCCCAGTGGGATAAGAGGTCTTTATAATGAACTGTTTCTCAAATGATTTGTTTTCTTTCGAGCACGTTTGTGCATTTTACTCCTGTGGCGCCCTGTTTAATGGTTGTAGACATTGGCTGCTCCTCAGTGTTAGTCCTACCTCCTGTCTTCAGTCACTGCTGAACTTGGTTTTATGGGTTTACATTCTTCTGTCATTAGTCTGCCCAGATTCTTCCATTGCTGCGGTTGAGTTGCTTTGAAATCCCCCCAGTCTGTAAGTTCCCATCGGTATTGTGTGCAAAGGGACCGTCATGTCCCTGTTCTGTGACAAGCTGTGCTCTACAAGTCATCCAGAATCCTGTTGGCTGCTTTTACAACCACATCATGTCGCAAATTCATATCCATTTTTCTGCTTGCTGTTTTCCCCCAAGAGGTTTGTTTTTTTAATGTTTTAGTTTATTTTCTTGCATCGCAAATATCTCCTTGTCATTTAGTGTATGTGCTCTGGATTATTTTTCCCCAGGTGAAGGAGGTTGCAGTCTTGTAGATTGAATCCCATTTCATTTCCTTGCCGTATTTCTGACCTCTTCAGGTTCTTTAGTACTTCACTGTCCTCACTGGAGTTTTAAACGCCTCTTAATTTGTACTCTCCATATATTTTTTTTACATGCTGCTTTTACTAGATCCTTGAAGTTAAAGCAAGCCTGGTTTTGTGCCCACACATTTTACAGTAGACACTTCTCCCTGCTTTAATCATTTTCTGGTGCCAGTCTCACCTGCTCAGTATTCTTCTGTTAGGTTTTAATTTATCACTGGTAACTGTGTAGTTCTGTTCTTCAAATGCCTGCTCTTGCTTGTTCTGTAAGTGAATGTAGATCTTCTTGGGGTGGGGGTGGGGGTGGGGGTAGTTCTTCCAACTGCATCCCTGTACCTCCTCAGTAGGGATGATTCCAGCCTGAAGCCTTAGGGATTTTTTCTGAAAATGCACTTTGGCTATTTCAGTTCCATAACTAAAAAGAGACTGTAGTCCACCATCAAAGACCTGAAATGATTTCTAAATCAATGAAGCTACCCTTAAGAACAGACAGAAATCAGTTCTCTGTTCCTGTTGTCTATTCAAAGAGTGCTGCTTACTGCCATGAGACGCTTCTGGCTGGTAGCCACGACTATGGTTTTCTTTTCTCCACCTTTCTGTAAGAATGATTTATTTTTTTTTCTTGCCCTTACTCAGAATTACTTTCCAAAGGAACGACTCGGATTAGAAAGAAGCGCAGTCTTTCCTAGACTGCACAGAAATGTCTCACATGCTCTACAGCAAGAAACTAATAGGCACTTTTTCCAGAAAAGTCTCAAGTAATGATTCTGTTTGCCTGGAAGTGGAATCCTGTCAAGACTGTTTGCGTATTCACTCCACCAGTGAACTTCCCCTTAAAGCTCTGTGGAAGGAATTCAAGCAGTTGAGGCATGTGGTTATTCCTCCTCTGGAGTGCCTAAAATCATGGGAACTGAGGATGCAGCGAGCGCACTGCCATCTCACTTTGCACTGCGCTTCTGAATCTCTACATACTCATCCAGTGACTAATCCTAAAGAAGTCAGTCTTCAGTTAAGAAAACTATTCCAAGAAATAAAGTTTTCAAAGTGATCTGACTTCAGAATTGAAGGATAGTAGAGTTAAACATAAGAAATACCAGGGGCAGCTTTTTTTGCTTTTTTTTTCTTGCACCCTCCTCCAGCACTGAGAGGTTGGGCATCCCACAGTGTCTTCCCTTTGCCTTCCTCTTCTAGGACAAGGAGCTGAAGGATAATCACTTGGGAGCACAGCCCCTGTTCTCCACAGCAAACCAGAATTTGCTGTGCATGGTTGACAAAAATAACTCTGGTGCATGTAGTTTTGATGAGCTGTTTGCGGTTTTTTAATCCACAGGATATAGTAAAAGAAAGATGAGCCTCTAAAACTTGCTTAATCATATCAGCTTGCTTAATCATATTTAATTGCAGAGTCTATAATTCTAGAGCCGCAGATAGAAAAATGTCACCACTTCCTGGGTCCCTACAATTCCAGGTGATTCGGAGAATGCCGACCCTGCACTGACTCCCTTTCCTTCTTAGAGGATTGAATGGACAGCAGTTGGCTGTAAAACCAACCCGAGCACCTTTATTTGCCTTTCTGCAAATACCACACTTCACGTCCAGAGAATGTTTGCAGGAAGTTCTTGCTCAGTATCTGCATTACCAGATACCGTTTAATATTTGCAATATTCCTGCAACCAGTTGTCTTTACAGTTGGTTGTCTTTGTCCCCTCTTGTGTTTGGACCTAGAGCAGCAACACAATACTCCATTAATAATATATAGATACATACGTCTGGTGTGTGTGAACGTCTTTCAGTAACAGTAGGTTTTAGAAAATAAGCAATTGCTGGTTTGTGATAGGCAATGTTTAATCATAGGTGTTATATTTTACATATATTACACCTGATTAGCCTCTGGAGCTTATGAATTACGCTTTTGAGTAGCAGTGTCTTCGACAGGAAAACCTAAAAGGCACACCTTACCTCTCTGGGAAGTGACACTTTAACAAGCCCAGGGGCTAAAGCTGCTGAGGCTGTTCATTAGCACTGCCCTTTGCATTTTCCTTCTCGGGTTTTGTGCACCCTGCGTATTAGCAAAGAAGTTCTAGATGGTGTAAATTCAACAGGGAGTGCTAAACCTTCAGGTAAAACTTGTGTAACTTTTGTTTAAAGCCTTTTTGCTTTGCCATGACTGAATGTATTCCTGCTGCTAGAACTGAACAAAAGCCTGGCTGGAGAAAACTCTACAATTGTGTCTGTTACCATCAAAACAGGAGACTTTCCAAGGGACTGAACTGTCATTCTAAATACCAGCATCTATTTTGTAAGAAAGAAAGATTTTCAAAAAAAACCATTAGTGTTTAACTTGACATTGGAGGGCAGAAAGATACCCTGGATGCATTCAGACTTCTGGTTAAGGGACAGAAGGGGACAGAGGCACCAGGGAGGGAACGTTGCCAGGGGAGGGCAGATAGTGAAGGTAGTAAACATTAAAGTGACTGATTACAAGTAGTTAATTTCACATTTTATGCCTGGTTATGTTTTTCTTTAGATGTCTATTCATTATAAGCAACAAATAATTTCAAAAAGATGAATGACTACAGAGTTCTTCCTGGGATAGTGTCCCCAGACCCGAAGTGTTTGCTTCTGCCTTGTTGGGTTACAACCAGAGGCAAGTGTGTTTCCGTCACTGGTTCAAGGGCAGTGCATCGAGTGCAACAAGCGTGGCCTCTGCCTTACATGGGAGACGGCTGCTGTGGCTGGGTTTGGAGCAGGAACCAGATTAAGCAAGATTTCACTGTGTACTGATTTGGAAAAGTGACAGTTGGTGAAGAAAGGACACTATGTTGTATTTGGCCCGTCTGGTCTGAAAGGAGAGACGGCTGAAAATGGACATCTTGGGTACAACAGTTGCTTGCTACCAGAGACAACCCTTCTGAAGGCACAGGGAAGGGAAGCTACTGCTTCTCAGGACAGACAGAAGTTTCCAAGAGGTAATGAACCTTCTCCAGTTAGGTTCAATCCAAGGCACTGTCAGGTAGGCCTGGGGTAGGATATCAGAAATACAAGCACTTAGGAACTGCCTTCTGAAAAGAGCTGATAGATCCTTTGTTGGATTTACCACAGAATATTTATTCTACTACTCAAACTTTGCATGCTCCACAAAATGGAATTCTTACACGGTGTGCCCACTTCACAGTATTTAGCTATTAACTAGAAGGAATGCAGCTAGACAGCAAGAAAATCCTATTTCCTTTGGAAATACTTGTATTTCTAGAGCCTGCTTTTTTTTTTATCTGATTATCTTGCATTTCAACAAAAGCTTTTGGACACCAAGACCAAGAAGTAAAAGGAACATCTTCCACTGTGTTGTATGTTTCCTGTTTTCTGCCATTCATGGGTTTTGTTTTTATTAAAAAGCAGTTGGGTAGATGCTGCTGTTTTGGTGTGTTCTATGTAACAGTTTCCTTGGGTCGAAAGAGTTACAGAGAGCTGCACGTTGCACTGCTCTGCTGTGATACCTCCTAGGGTGGAATTGGAGAGAAAAAAAAAAAAAAGAAAAAAAAATATATATTTGTGGGTTGGCATCAGCAGAAGAAGCTAAAAGTCATTGAAGACCAGGCAATAAAGTGTTCGCCATTTCCATTCACTAATCTACTTAGAATTAGGTGAAGTGAGTTGAAAGCGTTTGTGCACCCTCTCGGAACGTACGGGACAAATCGTCAGGCTGCATTCAACCAGTCAGACTTGATCCCCAGAACTGAAAAAAACCCCTAATACCCATTCCGTGGGTTTTTATAGTATCTTTTGGCCCTCTTATAGTATTAGCAGTTCATAAAAATAGGAAAGGTGAAGGTGGTGTAGTGCAGTAGGAGTGTAAGGATTTGTTTATTTACTTCTTTCTAAAGCCCAGATGGCACAAACTGCTCAGCAGAGCAGTGTCTCTGTGGCCTCACATCCTGAAACATCAGCATGCGGTGGCAAAGGGTTGAAGTCTGGTACAGCGGGTCTAGGGCAGCCTTCTGGGAATAACTTTTACTCATCTTAGTAGTGATGAAGGCAAGCACAGATCATTTCTGTGCTGAAGAATGAGTAAGCATTGTACCTTGTACTACCTGCGTCGCCGGTAAGAGTCCCTGTGGCTTTCCGTGGGTGGCTTTGCTTCTCTCGTGTGTCTGGAATACCATCTTTCAAGCTGTCTTTACATTTGCTTTAGCCCCAGATGATTTGGGCTTGAGATCACGTCAAAGGTTTCTTTACATCCTTCATTTTGTGACCTGTATCAAGAAGTGGCCTTTAATTACCAGAGCAATAAAGCTTTGAGCAGAGAGTATCTGAGCATAGCCAAAGGTGGAATTTCTCCATTCTGAACCCAAATACAAAGATGCAGGAAATGTTCCTTATGTACCAAATGAAAACCTTCTCTATATGCTGTATAGCATGTAGGAGTTCTGTGTCTTACTAGAATTACTTTCTACATCCTCCTCCCAAGCATAAATATCACAGCGTCAGGTTCTCTGAGGTTACTCCACATGTTTAAAATGGTAGAAATAATAAACCACTTGGCTGGGCAGGTAGTACTGTTTGTACTGACAGGTTTTATTTTCTAATTAAAAGATACAGCTTTGCTTTAAAACTAATACCACTTCTAAAGAAGTATTTTCAGCCAGATGAGGTTCATATTTATGTAGTAATTACAGGCTGACTTGAAAGCAAAGGGACCTCGGGGCAGGGTATGTGCTAACGTCCCGCTATAGGCTGTTTACCTGTTACTAGACAGATTTGTTCCTTTGTCATTAAGGGTGAGGTTTTCTGTGCAGTCCCAGTCCGGAGGCTGTAGATGGGAGCCCAGGGCCTGCTGGGATGGGGTTTTACACTTGTGCTGTCCTTTTGCCCTTCCACTGAACTCTTTTCATTTCAGTCATGAGCAAACAGTCGGTGCCTGAACTAACAACCCCGCAGCCCTCCGGAGCAGCCTCGCTTACAGTACCAAACAAAGGGAGGCCCACGTGGGCCGGCCCAAGCCAAGGAATGCAGCTTCGGGGTTCTGCTCCATAAATTTAACCAGCACGACAAAAAGGAGATAATATGAGCCTTCGTGATGATCTGAAAGGGGGAGGTTTGTGTCCCATTGATTGCGGTCTGGCCTATTGCCAGGCCCCGAGCCTGACCGACAGTTGAACCATATCGTTAAGGCGTGTAATACAGCTCGAGTCTTGTACAGCAGCCAATGAGTACATATCCAGAGGGCAAAAGTTTATAAAGAGTTGAGGCTGTCCTGTTTAACCCTCTCACACTGCGTGTAATATATACTGCTGCCATTCAGAAATAGTCACATCGCGATTAAAAATGTAAACCTTCGGCTTTCTTTCCTTGGAAAAAATACACGTGTCTCTGATTTCTAATGTGCAGCAGATTTATAGAGTGATCTGAGAAAAATACATAAATCTGATATTTTTTCTTTTTTTTTTATTTTTTCTTTTTTTTTTTTTAACAAAAAAAGTCCAATCCGCTTTTTTTTTTTTCTTCAGTTCTACTTTACCCATAGTTGCTTTTCTGTCCAGAGATGTCTTCTGGCTTGTTCTCTTTCATGCAGATGGAGCTATTTATTGCCTTGATGTCACCTCATTTAGCATGTGACTGGTATTTTTATAGATAATTTTTTCACCTAATGTTGCTGTGAACATGTGGAACGCTCTTTATCAGTTTTGCAAGTACAGCCAGTTGATTTGAATTGTTCTTGCAACTGCTAACATTAAAAATCAAAACAAACTTTCCGAGTAGCTTTTCATTAGGTGAAGGTTATGCCGTGCCTGTTGCAACCCTGGTTGTACCAGCTGAAGGGTATATAAAGGAGGGTCTGAAGAGAAAGCACACGCATCATCCTGGTTCACTTTGCGCAGCTCTTCACGCACACCAAGCAGCTGACGTCCTGGTGCTGGGCAGAGGCCCCTGGTTTGCTTTCTTCCCCAAAGTGGATTTGCTTTCCCAGGAAGACAGGAGGAGTACAACGTGGAAGTGTTGCTGTTACACTCCACGTCGTCAGGCTGTGTATTTACACCAAATGGGCGTTGCTTGGTGGGTTTGGAGGGTACAGGCATAAGACGAATGCTCCATCTGCTACACTGCCCTGCCTCTCAGTGGACTGGATTCTGAAGTTTTAAGACCCCACACTGTGCCCTCAGGCAGAGTAATTTTATGGCCCTGGGTGCTTTAATCTTCACTAAGGCATGTTCAGCTCATGTTTTTCAGGCAGGTGTTTGCAGGAAGGCCCTGCTGAGAGCTCTTACCTTTTCCCTTGAATCCAAAGGTGAATGGGAGCATTTTTCAATGCATTTGTGAGACGGGAAACTCAGGTGATGGCTCTGGTCATCACTATGTGGTCAGTGCAGGAAGAGTCTGGGAGACACTGGAAACTCAGATGTCACTGTTACATTTTGTGAACTTCTTAAGCTTGATGATATCAAAGTGCTTGAGAAAGTGATGCGCAGCCATTACAGTCAGAGGTGGAGCAAGTGCCAAAGCTTGAACGCTGGTTGATGCACAGAGCGTGGCTGGTGTGAGTGCCATGCAGTTGTCTAGTGCACGAGCACACACGCCTCACACAGAGCTTGCAGTTGTAGCTTGGATGTCATTAGGACTTGCTGTTTGGGTGCGTACCTCTGCTGGTTTGCAAGAAGTGATTCTTGATGTCTTAATTAAGCTCTTCTCACTGCCTTTTGAAAGTGGAGCCTGATGAGTTTGTATGCAATCGTAAACCTGATGAACTGCCTTTAGTTTTGTTTTGATTTGGTATGGAAAAGAAGGGGGCAGGGGGAGAAGAGCTACACCTCTAAGAAGTTGGCAGGAGTAGCCTACATGATAAACAGCTGCTTCTTCAGAGTGCTGTAATTCTCCTAAAAGTATATTGGGTCAGATAAAGGTCTTCAGCATCTGAGCTGGTTAGATCCCTCAAAAGAGGAGGGATTTGACTGTAAGTGGGAGGTTTCAACCCCAGGCACCATTTATTTGCATGTTTCTGCCTGAAACTAGCATTTTGGGAGCACGTTTAACAAGCACAATATATTCCATGCATTTGCTGGAATAAACGGTGCATATAAGCTTCCTCAGATATGCAGTCAGGAGGGAGCTGTCTGGCTCATGATTTTACACATTCTTGCATCTAACTGAGACATTCTGATGCCAAATCCAACACTCAGACTGACTGCACTGCATGTGCATTTTTAACACACCTAAACAGCATCTGTGTCTGAATTGGTGAATGAATTCATCACGGGGCTGTGCCAGATCTCTGTGTTCAGCCCTCATGTCTTCAAGAAATTATCTGCCTGCTGGGAGCTGCACCCCCAAAGTCTAACACTGGGAGGGAGGCAACTGCACTGCCCTTTGAAATACAGCATGACCGTCTGCCAGTAGAATCACAACGGAACGTGAAATCCAAGATTGCCATAGATTTTTTCTGAAATTAAGCCCAAAAGTCATTTAATGTTCTCAGACGCAGAGAACTAACACATAATAGCAACACTGTCTCTCCCCTTACGCTCAGTAACGGCAGGGGACATCCCTGCTTATTGCACTTGAAACAAAGTACGGAGTCCATCAGTGAGGAAAAAAAAAAAAAAATCCTAGAAAGTGCTTTTAGTATTTTGCAAAGGTGAGACACGAAATACAGACCGTGTCAGAAACGGCACACGCTTGCTGTCGTTCCTTGGCCTCGCCATCCTGGGGTGACCGCATCGTCTGCGGTTTGCTGCTGCGACGGCTGAACTCCGAGGTTATTTTTCATGGTGTATGCTGTGGAGCATTTAAGTGATTCTGGCTTTACACCGAGTCCTCCTTTTACACATCTAAGAGACAAGTGCTGCCTTTGTTCTGCCTTTTGTGGAAATGAGGTGCATGGGATGATGGTACTTACGGAAGGCTGCCCGTGCAAGTCAGTGCTGACCTGAATGGCTGACAGGTATTTTGGTTGGTGGGTATTTTATGACAGAAGACGTAAGGCTATTCTGCCTTTACCTTATTGCATGAAGTCACTCCTCAATGTCTGAAATGCTCTAAAGCCTCCTTAGACAAAGCACTCCCTGTATTTATGAAGCAGACTTTTTCCAGAGCCAAGTAAGTAACAGATTTGATATTCTTCAAAATACTGGCAGCAATTGAATTGTTTCATAGGTTTCTATTACCTGCCAGTTTTCCTTTGTTTGAACTAAGGTTGTTTTATAATTATTTCAAGGGGATAAAAATTGTTCCCAGGCTTTTATCAATAAATTTTATCCAAACCTGAAGAAACAGGTTTACAATGGAAACACTGACAGAATTTGAGCTATACCAGAACCAGTAAGTTACTGCTTTAAATGGGCTGGAATGATGAGGCTGTTAAACTGGAACACCTTTATGAATGCAACACCTTGGTGACAGTTGCTGGAAGTTTTGGCAGCAAGAACTGGGTCTAGCTGAAGACAACCATTACTAGAGAGTCGGGGGGAGACCGCTGTGGCCAGAGATCTCTTTGGAGGGCTTACGGGGCTGATTTGCACACCAGTGTTTGTCAGCTCGAACAGCCGTGGGGTTTTGGTGACAGGCAGACAGTACAGCGGGAGAAGCCTCCGAAGAGCCTCTTCCATTAGGTACCAGTTTCAGATGCCAGAACTGCATCTCCCTGTGCTTAGAGCTGTTGTTTGTGCAGGCTTTGGGGTGTCCTTGCCCTCCCCAGTTACGGATGAAAACCTGTGTACGTGCTCAGGTTGGGCTTTTTGACCAGATTGGTAGTTGCCAGCGCTGCTCTCACCAGGAGGACAGATGGGAAATTCCAGATACACACTTTTAATGGAAAGTTGCAGTGGCTGCTGTCAGTCGTGGGCTTTGTTCTTGCTGCATTTTTTTCTCTCAGGAGAAGTTGCTGAATTTCCTAAAGTTGTTTTGTTCTGAATTCTCATTCTGGGTGTGATACTGAGGAAAGGGGAGAGATATAAGTTTGTGACTATCATCTGTTAATGTTCAAATTTGGATACCTTCTGGTTTGGGTTTCTTTTTTTTTTTTTAATGTTTTTGTTGAAACAATCTAGGTACACTTCTTCAAAGAATTTTTTTTAGGCCTTAAAGATGACCGAGAGTTACTGTTCTGAAAAGCCCTGGATATTTACGCACCTCATCAAGCATCACATCTGCGTAGCTGATACGTGAGAGGGGTGAACATGTAGTGAAGGAACAAGAATAAGTCATTCTGTAAAACATGTGATGTCTCTGGTGGAGTTTTTTCAGTCTAAGCTGGTAAACAATTATCACCGAAACTTGAACAACTCCCTTACATCAATATGTCGGTGATTTATTTGATTACAAAGCTCCTGGCTTAAAACTGGTTAAGTGAATCACAACAATTCTGTGAACTGTTAAGCAAAAGCCAACCAATTAACTCTGTTAACCGTGTTTAGTGTGCGCACAGTCATCCGAAGTGAGAGTCTCCAGGGTTCAGCTTTGTCTGAAGAGTGAGGAACCGGAGTGTGTGCCTCAACCTTCTGACACCATTTCCAACCTCCGTGTCTCCATTCAGCAGCACTCTTCCCTGCTGTGACTAGTAGACGTGAGGGCATTTCTGTCTTGTATTGCCTTTGTGTGCTTATTAAAAAAGAATCAGCAAAGCTGTTGAGTGCATGTTTAATGTAACACAGATGTGGGCACACCACCGTTCATTCTGCTTTACAAACCTTCAGCTTTTTGTATTTCATCAGTGTTGCTTATTATTTACAGAACGTAACTTGAGACAGTAGAACAAATTTTTAGATCAAAAAATGAAGTCGCGTGGAATGTTTTTAGTTGTCCAGACCAAACAGACCAGCTTGCCAAGGGGGTGATGGACTAGATCAGTGCAATTTAGGCTAACATTAGTGGCACTTAGTTGAAAAGCAACTGCCCTTCTTATCACCTAGATGAGAACTATCTTTTATCACCAGGAGGAACATTTTAGCATGAGGAGCACTGGAGATGGTAAGCATTGTACTCTTAAGTGCTTCTTTCATTTCAAAGAAAAACAAAACCGAAACCAAACCACAACCAGATGCACAGCTCAGAAATTGCCAAGCCTTCCAGAAATTCACTGTGGTGCCTGGTACTTCCAGTAGTACTGGTACTTTCTCTCCAACCTGCTTCCAAGCCAGACGTTCTGGCTTCTACAGAAGAGGTCTGATGAAGAGGCTCCGTTCTTTCCTTGTTTTCACAGCAGTCTTGCTTGCAGCGCTTTAGAGAGCTCTTCTCATGGTGGTAGAGAATGGTGGAGGAAGCAGCACAGTTAAGCCCTTATCTGAAAGGTGGCTAAAGCAGAAACCATCACGCGGTGGTGTTGCTCCCTCGCAGATGGGCGGTTATCAGACTTCTCTGAATGCGTAGTAAGATGCCTAAGGAAACTGTTTGTTTGGCCGATGGTTAATCAAAAGCCACGTTATGTTTCAGACATTCACTCTTTAAACTTGTCAACAGAAGTGACAGGTGCTGTGGGGAGGTTTAACAGCCTTCTTGGACAAGTGGGATTTTGCCATGTTACTGCTTTGGGGAGTTAGGAAGTAGGACAGGCAGCAGACTGTGAATTACACTGGTTGGAACTCTTCAATTTCTTTGGAACTTTGCCTGAACATTTTG
Organism: Megaceryle torquata; assembly: GCA_024611175.1. Taxonomy (NCBI): domain Eukaryota; kingdom Metazoa; phylum Chordata; class Aves; order Coraciiformes; family Cerylidae; genus Megaceryle; species Megaceryle torquata. Next base: position 34,177 of record JANIJG010015282.1, on the reverse strand, counting down.
CATTCCATGAAGACAAATGCATAACTTTGTTTACTACTTTGTAAGAATCCGGGCACTTGTTTGCTCACCTCTGGTGTAAGTTCAGAATAACAATAGCAGCACTGTCATGGAACTGTACCTGCTACAGCTGAATCTTGTTTCTATTTTAAAAAAATCTCAGGGGCAGGAGAGGTGACTTTCTCCAGAGCCATAGCCCTTGATAGTGAAGTTCCAACCACTGCATGCAGCTGGTACTCAGTGGAACAATATTAAGTCATGCAGAGGTTGTGGAAGCCATTCTTTACCTAGTGTTTAGGTTATTCTGAGTCAGAGAAATGCTGCTAATGGAAGAACACGGTTTTAAGACATTGTACTTTTTGCAGATGGAGAAAACTAAATATCTTTATGCAGCAAATTGCAGTTTTCATACAGCATTTGTTAGCTTGGGTGCAGAACACTGCAATTAATGTCTAACCAAAAGCAAAGGCAGTACAGCAGGACAGGTAAAGCATTAAGAACATCTGTCAGAAGAGGTAAAACTGCAAATTTGACTGATAATCTTTTCCTGACACTATTAATGACAACGCGGGTTATGGTTTCTTAAGCCCTTGTTCTGTTTCACATTCTTTGAGTTGGAGAGTTTCCACTTCTCATTTCATCCTTCCTGCTGACAAACTGACTTTCCATCTGAGCATGACCATAGTTCAGCTGCAGTGAAGTCAAGAGCTTTTGCTCTCCTGAAGCTACTCTCAAAGGAGATCAGTGATAAACTCGACTTCGAGCCACCATAGTTTGTCACGCAGGTCAGGGCTGTAATAATCTCATTAACAAAGCCAGAATTTACCAGATAGTCCTAATGAATTAAAAGTACAAATTGGCTGATGTTTTTCTCTGCAGTGCTGGAAAACCAGTATCTTTGGCTTCTATACCTCGTTTGCAAAACACGTTGTTGATGGCAGACAGAGCAACAATAGCCAAAACACACCGGGAGGCCAGTCACCCAATGAGAGAGCAGCAGAGAGGATGTTAAGTCATGAATGACATGTAAGAGATTCTGTTCCAGTAACATTTGCTGCAGCCAAGAAGGGAACAGAAAGGGGGGAGGTGGGGGGGAAGTCTTTCACCATTAAAAGGCAAAGGTTTCAAAGACTTGAGGAAAAAAAAAAAAAAAAAAAGAAAAGGGTGCATGAGTTTGAAGTGTGGGACAGGACTGCTGAAAGGGAAAGGTAACGATGAAACAAGGCTCCAGAGAAAACATCTGCAGAAAGCAAAGCTTAGAAGGCGAGTACTTGTGTGTGCTATTGGCAAGCAGCTTAAAAAGAAAATGTGTTGTTACGTGGGATTTTTCCTGTCTTTTGATCAATAGAAGCAGTTCAGTGTACAGGATCGGTACAAAGACTCAGGATGGGATGTGGAGAGCACTAACCAAAAATGGTGCATTTTGGCTTTCAGCAGGAGCCTGACAGGGATGTGGAAAAGCATGCAGCAGCCCCAGGGTGATGCTGTTGGGAAAGGACAGCGAGTAAAGCAGGGCTAGGCAGCCCGGAACACAATTCTTCAGGGGTAGGGCGTTCCAAAAGCTTAAAGGAATTCACAATATTATTTTTTTAATGAAATACTGCTAAGGGAGGAACGTAGCCTGCAGTTCAGCACTGGGGCCAGTATCAACCTCTGATCTCTCTTAGGCCACACGTGTGTGTCTATTTTATTATTATTAATAGGTGCTTAAGAAAGGTGAAGTGTGCTATCCCCTACCATGGAGACTCTCATTAACTTTTGTCTTAACTGCCTGTTCCTGCTTCTGCACCCCTTCCATTCTCGAAGTACTGACACTGCCCATCAATGTGAGCTCTCTCTAGGTGGCTCCACTCTTTACTGTATGTAGAGAAATGAAAAGCAACACTCAGATTGGTAAAATTCTGCTGATAAATAGATCCCCAAATCTGCAGACTATACTCAGCTTAAGTTGCTTCTTCCTATTAATTTAGCACATCATTACCCCTTAATTGTAGGAGAAAATCTGGGAGGCGTTTATTTGAAATACAGAAACCTATGAATGGACACCGCGTCTTCCAGATTATTAATCTCTGTGCTGTATTTGTAAAGACCTTGGTATTTTTTAAAGGCTTTGTCACGCCTCCTATTTCAAAATAAACAAAACTTTGTGTTCTGACAGGTTTAAGTGGAAGGAAAAGTGCTGCCATGGCACAAAGTCATTTTTCTGCTCTTTTCTGCGTGCAGGACACAAGCGGAGAGAGTGAGGAAGCCGCGCTGCTGCAGAGGACCGCAAGGACTCTTGCCCTGCTACTTAGAAAGTCAAGCAGAAGGGCAAGAACAGCTGTTCAAGCTGACTGACAACATCCAGGATGAGTTGTAAGGACTTACACAGTTACTTTAAGTAGTTCTCTCTGATGCCATCATATCTTCTTCGCTTTGGGGAAGAGGGACTAAAACGTTGTGGTTTCTCTTGGTACCGACTGGCAGCCCCGCACGAGCACCTGGTGATGGCCTGTCCACGGGCTCTACAGACACCCTGGCAGGTGCCACCACGTGCTCCGAGAGCCACGTGTCGCTCTAGGTTCTACCTGCCCACGAGGAAGACTTTGTCATCTGCCGCTTGCCTGTGGCCCGGCGATCTTACGCTCGCTCTCGTTATCCCACTTTTGTCTCATTTAAGAATCTTTCTGCAAATATAGTCTGGCTTTTAGGTAGGGAGAATTAAAAGAGAGCGATTTGTGACCACAAAGAATTGTCAGTGTTTTCAAATGTACCCTATAGGCAGATCAGTGGGCTTTTGTCATCGAGTCACACTGTTCATTCGCTGTGACTTTCACCATTAGGAACATCGTTCGACAGGAAAACAGTGTTTCTTGTGATGGAAAATAAGTTCAAAATTATGCCTCTGACTTTTATCCTAGTATCATAATCAGAAACACATTTAAAGACCTGATTATTTGCATATTTTCCTTCAGAGTTAAATCCATAAAAGGGGGTTTAATACCTTGCTCTACTGTTCTAACTAAATGTTTCCACATTTTTTTCCAGTTAGGCTCACTGTTTCACTTCTGGAAAATATTGTGTAATTACTTCCTGATGTTGTTAAAAAACCCACAAATTCTCCAGAGATCTGGTTGCTTCTACTTTGTTCTATTGGGCCATGTTTCGTTATTTTTTATTTTATTAATTTGAGATCTTTTTAATAATGGAGAAGTAGGGGTTTAAAAAAAAAGACATAGTATTTTAAAGTCATATCTTAAAAGGTTAACTACCCATTTTGAGAACAGACACAGAGAAGAAAGTAACAGTTGGCAAGAGAAAATGGGTAATGATGCATGACTCAAACTTAGAACAAAATGTAGAGCTTGAACTACAAATTAGCTAATGTTTCTGTGCTTCACCATTAAATCACTGACCTCTGTTTCCATTCCTCAAAAGATAGATACATCACACCGGTCTCCTATGGAAAACTCAGTAGATAACCTGTAGTTCTTACAGAGAAAATACAAACCCAAAGTCCAATTACCCAGTTGCTTCCAGTGAACTTTATTATGGCAGCTTCAGTGCTTTGGTTCTCTGCGTGGATGTCCCCTGCAGAGCAGCTCCAATACCATACATCAGGAAAACAGCTGCTCTGCTGGCACGGGGACACAAAACCCTCTCAAGCTTCTCCTCTTTGCCGTGACAATTGCTACGGGCAGTGATAGGCTGTTCGGGGTTGCCGATTATCGCCTTTCCCTGCTGAGAAAGAAGCACAGAAAGCCAGTGTGCCAGCAAGTTTCCTCTGGTTCTGCTTCTCGGGGAAGTCTGACCCGAGTCCAAACTTGGATCTCTATAAAACGCTTGTACTTGCTTTTATGTGCCTGTCCTAGAGGAACCAGACTATTATCCTGCAGGCTGTAATGCTGCTCTATTTTAAAATTAAGTTTTCTGTGACACTTCATAAAAAACCATCCCTCTCCATCCTTCTTATTCCAGACAAAACCTTACCCTGAAGTGTTTGAACTCTGATGGGAACCTGAGGGGCAATTGCGAGTTGCAGTAAGGCTGTTAACGCTGTCTTTCACTGAGGCTTTTTTAAGCTGAAATGCACATTTTTTTGTCCATTTTATTTTACTTGACACAATTCAGTTACCCTCTCCCATCGTTTTGTCCAAGGTTAGAGCTGGGCAGAGTCCACTGCAGGCCTCTTTTCTTATTAGAATGGCTGTGCTCTTCCCAGCACTTCGAGGAACGTGTAAGTTGTTAACTGGAGTGAGTGAGTGAGTGTGCCCTTCCCGTGTTTACGGGTGCGAGGGCATTTGTCAGCTGACGCGGCTCGGAGGGCAGGGAAGAGACAAGCTCAGTGCAGAACAACAGCTTTCAGAGGACTATGAATAGAAAATGACGGGGATGTTTCTCTTATACCACAAAAAGAAACAGTGATCTGACCTCTCGAGATGTTTTTGGCTATTAAAATTCCATTTATAGCTACAGGTTTATTTGGATATAGCTCAGAGTAATTAGTGCAAAGTGTTACTTAAATGGTAGAGCCAGCAGCTGTTTGGAGACAAGCTTCTCTGATCTACCAAAAACTTACAGGACTGACAATCTTCATTGGTTTGAAAGACAGGGCAGTAATTTGCAGAATGTATTAGGACAACAGCAGAGAGGTTTGTGTAAGACCGGTTTAGAAGACAGTGATTCTGAACGTAGCTGACAGCAGGAGAATCTTAGCTGTACAGACAGGACTGCGCTGCTGGGGGCAGCTGAGGGAGCATTATTACTCTGTAGTGCTCCTCCTCAGCTAGAATTTCACACTGAGTTTTTCAGCATTTTAAAAATCCCAGGAATAGGTTCATTTCAGTGGTAAGTCAGAAGTGAGGGAGAAGCGTTTGTGTGTGAAATAGGTAATTCACTTTTGTATTCCGTACTGATACTTTTCACACATCAACCTTTTCAGCCGTCATAATTCTCGTTATTCTTAACTCGCTCTTTTCCACCTCTACTATTCATCACTCAGCCTAATCTCTCTGGGGAAACCTTCTTGCTGCTTAACCTTTCACCCCCGTGTTAAACAGCTAATTTCTCTTTTCTAGCTACTGATCCAGGCAGCAGGTTAAACTTGTTTTGTGTTTTTAAAGGCAAGGGTGGTGCGTGGTTAAAGGAAGCACGGCAGGTTTACAGCGTGTGGAGGGATAATGCTCGTGTCGTAAATGTCTGCAAACCTTCCACGTATCAGCAACGGAATGGAACTCACAGTTAAGCTGCAGTATCCAGGCTTGTGGTGTTCCACTGGACGGAAATTACTCTTAAGCTTTGTTAACGGATATTTTTATATGCCCTTTTAATGTCCAGAGCTAGAAGCCAGGCATTTAGTGCCAGTATTTGATTTACAGCAAGATCTTTTCTAACTGGGTAGAAGGTACTTCATCAGCTTGATTTTTAGAACGGTTTAAATTAAATACAGATGAACTGTACGCGTTACACCCTTCATTTCTCTGGAAGCCCGCTAAAGGTCACTCAAAACATAACAGGTGAAGACTTGTTAGTTTACTGGTTTTAGCTTCGAGTAGATCATTCTCGGTTTTCTTCGTCGCAGCTTCATAGCAGTGGAGAACATCGACAGCTATTGTGTCCTCATTTCATCCAAAGCTGTGTATTTCCTGAAGAGTGGTGATTACATGGACCGCGAGGCCATCTTCCTGGAAGTCAAGTATGACGATCTCTATCACTGCCTTGTTTCAAAAGACCACGGGAACGTGTACATACAGTTGACCAAGAAAGCTGTTAATACGAGCAGCGGCGTGGCAATGCCAGGCCCATCGCAACACAAGCCAATGGTAAGGACCTAGCCCCTCTTGTTTAATTCTTGCGGGGGTTTCTTTTCCCCTTTGTGCACGTGCTGGTGCTGAAGGTGGTTGTAGTCATTGGTGTTTTCTTTCCTGTGCTGTACAACGATGAAATCTTAGTTCTGTCAGCGGTGGAAATAGCTGCTGCTGAAAAGGTTTAGGTGACAGTAGAACCTCCTCCCTAAACTCCTGAGAAAAGCTGAAGAGAAAATCTAAGATATCCCTGCAGGCAGAGATGTTGCAGGCTGGGGTGTGTGTTCACCTGAGGACGGCGCTGAACTTTACAATACATTCCTGAAACTGAAGTGCTTTGCTGTGTGTTTATTCTAGGCTGCTTCTCCTACATAGAGAGGGTTTTTTTACTGCGAAGTATCTAAGAGTGGAAAGAGTGCTTGTGTCGTGCATGTAAAAGTTCATCAGAACTCTCCCTTCTAAAACCCATTCCAGGGTTTTATTCTTCATTACAGTAGTTGCTCAGAGGTCTGTTCTGCAGGCAAGGCTACAAGCTCACCCCTGACCCAAGTCAGTTTACATTCCAAACAGACAAGCCAGATAAAAGGTAGGAGGGGAAGCAAAGGAAATAACTTCAAATATTGCAAGATGTTTCTGCTCTCATCCTAAAATACCCATCTCTATTTACCTGTCTCTCCCTCCCTCGTTTCTTCCTTACTTCAGCCTCAGCAGGACTCTCCACTGAAACATCTCTCTCGAGATTTCAAACCTAATCCCTTCAGTTAGTGAAGTAATAAAAAATACACTCTGCTTTAGACAACAGCAGTGCCACCTAAAGAGAAAAATCACTTTTCTTTTTGCAGGTGAAGGTGAAAGATGAAGACCTTGCCGTAAAGTTATCCCAAGAAATAAACTATGCAAAGAGCCTTTATTACGAACAACAGCTTATGTTAAGACTCAGCGAAAATCAAGAACAATTGGAGCTGGACTCTTGAAACCTCTTCCTTACTGCCAGAGTGGGTTGCAAGTATCAGTCTGGAGCCGATGGCGTTCTGTAACTAGAAGAGCACCACGGGGAAGGAAATAAATACCACTGTAGGGTTTAGCCAAACGGAATAATTGCGATAAGAAAACAAGCGAGGGAGGATTTATTTTTTAATTTTTTTTTTTTTTTTTTTAAGGCATTAGTTGTATAACAAAGATCCAGCTATAATGCATTTGGTGTTGGGAGAAGCCCCGTATCTTTCTAACATGTATATATGTAAAAGTGTTTCCTGTAAATAAGAAAGTACATATCAGGGTGTTGCTATAAATATGTCTGTTTACTGTGTAAAGAAATTAAAGGAGCTATACTGAGTCTTACTGCACTACCTGAGATTAGCCATTCCCTCTCTCTCTCTCTCTTTTTTTTCCCTGAGAAAGCTGATTTTCACAGTGCAGGAATGTAGAGAAAAGTTTGAAAAAGCAAATAAAATTAGGAGTTAATTGCAGCTGTTGGGGCACAGAGGTCCTGTAGTATGGAGTGCTAACACAGGTTTGGGAGCGATGGTTGGTTGGTCGGTGGGCTTTTTGGTTTTTTTTTTCTCTGAAATCACTATTCCTGCTAGGTGCATGTAACCTGGTGTTCCACTGATACTTCATCCTTGTTTTTAACAAAAATAACTGCATTTTGTTAGATATTGCAGTGAGGACTCACAAATTCAATTCCATTTTCAAAATACTAGAAAAAACAAGAGGCTGGTTCTGTTCTGCAGAGAGCATTCAAACCTAGCAAAGGCTGTGCCTCCCACAGCCCCACTTCCACCTTGTTGTTAAAATAGTTCAAGTGAACAACCTTGCAAACTGAAATCTTCGTTTTTCCCTTCCCTCAGATTAAGTGCATATGGTTGGCTGGCTAGTGTGGAATCTGCTAGCACTGGCCATGCCAGGAGGGGTGGGGAGAGGAAATCCCTACATCGTTTGTCTTCACAACAACCTCTTTAAAATTAAACTTTTTGAAATAATAATTTTTTTTTAAATTTTTTTTTTTCAAATGCTGTGCATCAAATCAGTGTTTGTCTCATCAACTTTAACCAAGCTGAGGACTGAGGGATGATGAGTGTACTTACACATCTTTACTCGTGCCAACTGGGGAATCTCATTTCCATGTCTGGTCCCTGGAGAGGGGTCGGCCACGGTACCGACTGGCTGCGCGCCCCGCGGCACGTTGCTTGCTGAAAACTCCTGAGGAACCTATATTCTGAAAGCGTTGTTTTGCAAGCCTTTGACTGCAAGTAAGAAGCCTACTCTACCTTTACTTTCAACTTAGTTTACCTTTTAATAGCCTTTCATAGAATCACAGAATGGTGGGGGCTGGAAGGGAGCTCTGGAGATCACTGTGTCCAACCCCCCTGCCAGAGCAGGGGCACCCAGGGCAGCCACACAGGAACAGAGCCAGGTGGGTGTGCCTTTTGTGAGGCACACAGGAATATTTTTAAACCAAAGGTTATAATTAAACCAATTCTCAACTCCTGTAAAGTGAAGGGCAGAGGAGAAAACGTGGTATCAGGGGATGTGCGTATGGTCTGTGACTGGAAAACAAAATCCATAAAAGATCCGTTACGCAAATGAAACTGATCTAGTGCGTTACTGTCGTGTATTTCTGTCTGACTTTCAGTAAAGTAAGGAATTCAACAAGTGCATTGGCTCAACAGTGCTTTATCCTGTCGGTCCTGTTGGACTCTGCTACCCAGACTCCTGGCTAATTAGATGGGGAGGGAAAATAAAAAGTAGTTCACAGGTGTGTGCTGAGAATTTACAGGAGAGGCTGGGAAACTTAGGGCTTGTAACAAGGAGCTGATGTGCGAGTGCCTGGACAGTAGTTTGATAGTGCACCCCGGGAGTTACCTGAACTGGGGGAGCCACGGCAGAAAATGTGGTTTTATTTCTTTTCGACTGTGCTTAACCTGCTCCTTGACTGTTGATGATGATTAAACAGTATCATTTAAACCTTTGACAAATGTACCCACGAGCCCAGCTGCATATGAGCACCACAGACCGTAAACTGGCTACGGTCATTCCAGTCTGTTGCTGTTCTGGTCCCATTTGTGGGCTTCTCCTGAGGAGGGTGGCAGAAGTTGCTCACTGTCTAGAGCCAAGGCTGGGTTTTCTCTTCTGGGTACAGACAGAGTGCTGCTGCCCAGGAGGGATGTACAGACGTGGCTGAACGAGGCATATTGCCTCATTTAGCATTCCAAAACAAGTGAATCAGGATTTTGTTTCTTTAAGAGCACAAACGATGTTATTTATTGCTGTAACCTAACTATTTTTATATAATTTTAGAACTCTTACTGTGGACTTCCTATTGCTATTGGCACTACTAACATTATTACTCAGTGAATAAATATAACCTTCAGATTCCAGGAGCCATACTCAAAAATAGATTTCAGAGGATGTGGAGGGTAAGAGCAAGTCTCCAGCTTTCACTCAAATTCTTAAGAACTCAAACACAAGCTGTAAGGAGTCAACAACTAAGAGTTCCATTTACCAAATTCTGCAAAGCCCTTTGGACTCTCAGCCTCAGGAGACGGTGCCCTTGCCACGCGCAGACGCGTTTCGTTGGCAGAGGTGCGACTGCTGCAGCGAGGAGAGCAGCTTCAGCCTGCAACTTGCAGGAGCTGGGGAAGAAAAAAAAATCAACTGATGAGAGACAGTAACAGAAGGTTTCTGCCCCTGCCCCGTGCCTTCAGCTCCCAGCCACTCCGCTTCAGGAAAGACAACGCTTTGTCACGCCTCTTTGCTCAAGTCTTTAGAAAAAGCTGTTCACCTTCACACTCTAATAAAGATGAAATGACCCGTCAACAATGGAGCTTCCATTTCAAGAACTCTATACCTGTGCCATGATCTGCTGAGGCACAAATACTTTGGATTGTACTTCTATTTTGCAGAGAACTGTATGACTTGTTCTCTGCCTACCCTGACCAACTTTGTTTTCTTGGTGGAGTTGCTACTGCAGATGTAAAATAAAGATTCTTGACATAAGAGTTATTTCACAAGGATAAGTGCAATAAATTGATTCCACCCACGCTCTTCATGTGCCCTTGTTTGCAAGACCATTAATTATGTGCAGGAACAGAAAATGACTGTAGAGGACAGGGATGACTAATTCTCTAAGTCAGACATGTGCCTTGTGAGTGGCCTATCACCCACCCAAACTACACAATGCCAGAGTCCAGTCAAACAATACACTTCCAGAAAGATGGTACTTCAGGAATTAATATTTTATGTGGGTAAAATGCATCCAAATAATTCTAACACTTACCCAGACCCGTGTGTTCTGCTGTCACTAAAATGTGCCAGACATGTGACTGGATTAGGTAAACAAGATCCAGAAGAACACAGATACTGATGTCGTTTTGTTCTAGAAACAATTCTGGACAAACAGAACTACAAAAGTCATTTCTGTTCTGAGCTAAACCCACAGCTATGGCTGCAAACTTCCATTTTTGCTGCCTGGTGCCTGACAGAACAATCACAATACGCACTTACCCTTTTGGCTCCTACTGTTTTAAGCTCTGTGATGTGCTTGCAGCTACCAGGTACGTGACAAGGCCACTGAGACCTTTTCACTGAGGACACTATGGCTGGTAAACAAGCTGGTAGTGCAAAAGTATAAAGCTAGAGGGACCGTGCGTGATAGGGCTGCTACGCGAGGCAAAGCCGCAGCACTGCTGACAGTTCTGCTCCCTCGGCTGGGAGCGGGGTCTAGCACAGGACAGGCACGATGCGTAGAGAAGGCGTCTGCCTGTGGAAAAGGAGAAATTCATTGCTTTCTGAAGTCACAGAATAAACTGGAAAAAAAAAAAAAGTTGAGTAACTTTTAGACACTCCCAAACCAGGGGTGAGGTTCTGCATGTACTCACACACCTTACTATGTTACCAGCAGAATGAAGCAGATTTTTTTGTTCTAGTCATTATTGGGTCATCAACCATTCCATCACTGGCTTAAACTTAACCATTTATAGATACCATCTAGGTGGTGCAACAGGAAAGAACAAAATGAGGTTTGTCTGAAAAGAGATAAATAATCAGCGTGCAAGATGAGAACAGCATCCTCAGCAGCTTTCCAACAAGTGGGCGGGATGTTGCTTTCGCGCTGAAGCTGGGAATGCTGTTTACCAAAAAAAGTGCCATGCTTACATTTTTGTGGAGAGACCAGAAGTGGCTAAATGGGCCACATCTCGGAACAGAAAAATAATCATAACAGTGCCCCGTGACAAGGGGGGGTTTGATCTATTTGCTATCCTGTTTCATAGACTGTGTGATGCTTTTCAGCATTTATTTCTTTTCTCATACTTGCTTTCCAGAATCCTAGGCCAACTGTATAGATTTTTTTTAAAGCTTTTTTTTTTTTCCCTTTCTCTGTAACACAGATTAGCAGTGACTTGTTTCCTAGACCCACTAGCTAGAGGATGGCTCCTCTATGAATAACTCTACTTGCTCTGCTTCTCTTAGAAGAACATGCCTCTGCTAATGGCAATGATTTCACCTTGGGTCTGAAAAAGCAGAGCAGCCTCTCTTCAGGTTATAAGCTGCTGCAAAGATAAAACCAAAACCACATTTTTAATTAAGCCAACAGTTGCTCAAAATCCACTTCAACAACTTGGTTTCTTAAAAAGAATAGCGTTCTCTCTCTGCATGTGCTTACACATGGCTCTTTTACCACACCACGCGCACACAAACTTATGTATATACTCAGCCATACGCTATCTTGAACGTGATGCCCCCACTCCAATCTCCTCTAGGCTTAAAAACGTGGTTGTTACAAAGAAGGAACACAGAGCCTTATTTTTCGGAAAAAAATAAAAAAAACCCGTATGCCCAGAAGTTTGGATTCCAGCTCAAACTTGTGTCAAGTTCAAGCTTTGTGGTAGGTTCTTCATCAGTACAAGATAGGATGCTGAATTTTATCTAATGTAGGTGCAGGACCCTAACCCCAAAAGGACTTAAAAATACTCCTTAAGCACTGACAAACACCGTGGAAAAGGTTACTTTGATTCTTCTTCATGTTTGGTTGGTTTGTTGGTTGGTTGGGGTTTTATGTTTGCTGGTTTTTGGGGGGGGTTGTGGGGTTCTTTTTGTTGGTGGTGGTTGGTTTGGTTTGGTTGTTTTGGGGGGGGTTTTGTGTGTTTTTTGGTTGGTTGGTTTGTTCATTTGTTTGTTTGTTTTCTGTTTTCCTTAGTAGAACTGGAGCACGTTCTAGTATAGAATTAAAACTACTGTTGGAGTGCACTGCAGACACAGGGGAGGTGCCTGCCCACTGCACTGTGCCACTCCCATTAACAGCCCGTTGTACAATCACAGAACCGGGCACCAGTATCAGGCGGGGGTTTTGCTGGTTTGCTCTGGTTGGTTTTCTCTGTAGCTGGCAGGCGAGTGCCCAGCGATGTGCCCGGCACAAAGCAGCTGCAGCGGGCGAGAACAACTCGCACCTCGTACCTACTCTGGGCAGACACAGAAGTTCTGAAAGGCCACAAGGGAAGTCAGCAGCTTTCATGTGTGTTTACAAGTTGACTAAATGGAAGGGTCAACCAAAGGACAAGGATGCTGATGGGAGCTACACAACAGTTGTTTCTGCACGCTGAAAATGCCAGCAAAAAAGTCCCCTGGATGCTGCAACTGTAGAGATGCTGCAACTGTAGAGATGCTGTAACAAATAAAAGAGAAATCTGTCACAGCAACTGTCCTCAGCCCTCCAGACACAGTGACACCAAGCACTGGCTTTGACACGGGAGGGTGACTCACCAATCCTCACCACTGCTGCTTCAAGGCCCTTGGCAAACAACCCACGATCAGCGGTACAAGCCACCGCGTGTATCAAAACAATGATGCAGCAGTTTGTGCTTATGTATAGTTTTGGTGGGAGGGGAAGAAAAAAGGACCAAAAAAAAAAAAAAAAAAAGAAAGAAAGAAAGAAAAAGCACACCACGCTTTGCACCCCCAGCTTAATTTTGATAAGCCTCTGACCCAGCAACCCAGGCATCAGCGAGCAGCACCAGTGATGCTTGCCCTCTGCCAAGGTGCAGTTCTAGGCCCTTTGAATATTGAATAAGCCTTTGTGCATTGATACATTTTTCAGGATTTCTCATCATCACAAATTGTGGAGGGACCGGTATTTGAGGTACAAAACAAGCAAACTAACAAATGAAACCAAAACAAAAAAAGAAACCCCAGAAAGTGCAGAATGTATTTAGCCCTACCTTCTGTGTCAGAATGCATCTTTAGTTGTGATGTAACAGCAGTTGCACTGTTAGTCTTCCAGGGATTGTGCAGAGACAACATCCTGACAGCCCGAGTTCAGGCGGGTGTACGGAGAATACAAGAACACAACACTGTGGGTAGAGGGATAGAACTGCTCTTTCTGACTGAGCTCAGTAGAAAGCTGATCTCCAATCATGCAATTTACTTGCTACCTGCAGTGGTTTCCTCTAGAGCTTCTTAAGGGCTTCTCTAATCTGCACCAGCCTGAGTGTGCAATAGCACCTCAACTTGAAATGTGAGCACCTTCCCAGGTTTGAGGCAGGAGAATCTCTCACAGAAGAGAAGCTCTCACTCACAGTAAGAGAATTTCTCACGCTCTCTCATGCTACAAGATCCACGAGTGCGTGAGGCTAGTTACTACTTGTACATTTCGCTTCGCTTCACTGACACAATTCAAGTGATGATCCTGCCCATTAAAAAATTGTAATACTTTAAACCAAACCAACATCCACCAAACTATCTTCTTATAAAAGGTTGTGAGCAAACTAAACAGCTGCCAGGTTTATAAATCACACTGAGATCAAGAGCTGACATTTATGAGCAGGTTTAAGAGCTAACTCCCCACCTCTGAGCTTCCTAATTTCAAATGCTAAATACACATAACACACAGACCTCCACCCACCTTTCCTTCTTTGTGGTAGCTACCTTAGTACCTTGTCCTCCAAGCACACACCAGAGGGAAGCTGACGTGCAGATGAACATGTATTAATACACCAGCAACCTGGAATGCATCACAGGACATGCAGAAATTCCCAGAGCAGCAGCAGTGCTGGATGCACTCAGGCTTTGTCAGAGCTGAGGTTACAAGCCTCTCTCAATATTCACCACCACTGACCGGCAGCTTAGCACTGCTTGTGTGCCTGAGCCGTAGATGTACAGTCACCCAAGGATGATGGTGCTACTGCAGGGTCTGTTTGCTGTGGGCTCCTGTGGAGATTTGAAGCAACCTACAGCCAGCACAAGAATCCATTTTCACACCCTGCACGGATGAGCAAGCATTCTAGACTGGCCAGCTGTGGGAGGAGGAGGAGGAGGAGGAGAAAGATGAGGAGGAGGAGGAAGATGAAGAGGAGGAGGAGGCAGCTTCTCTGCATCTTCTGCACACAATGCTGAAATAGGAGCAGTTTGTGACAGAAACCACACCACTCACCACTGACCGACCAATGAGCAATGCAAGCACAGCACCTGCATCTTCCAGGGAACAAGCATCTGCACCCTTTCTGGGTTGCATTCAGCAACACTTCTTCCCACTACCTGCCCTGCACGGGGAGTAAGTGGTAAGCAACAGGTTTCCACTGCAAGCAAGACACCCGGGAAAGCCTCCGCACTTGCTCTCGCAGAGACAAGAAGAGAGGAGGTACTTCTGGAGGTCTGGCTCCCATTCAGGAGAGAAATGTTTCCCTTGGCTTGTGAAAGTTGCTTGGACTGAGAGCGGTAACAGGCTGAAGAAGCCAGCTTTCCAGTCCCTGTTCCATTACTCTTTTTGATTGGCACTTTAATGAGGGCGCCAGGGGTCGACCCCCTGCCAGGGGGCCGGTTCATGCCCCGTTTATCTCACAGTCCATGTAAGACTAAAATAACACGCCAGGCTGAGTTTCACTGGCTTGTGATCCAACAGCCCACCATGATGGATTGAGTGACTGCAGCAAGTTGGCAGCTGAAGTGTGTTGTAACAGTATCTTTCTGTCAGCACAACACAATGGATTTGCTGATTCACGGGTTTTCCCAGTGTTCACCGTTACCATCGGCTCAGAATTTTCCAAAGTTCATTTTCCAGGGGGCTGCAAAGTGATAATAAATAACATAGCAAAGGTTACGCCGAGCTTTTCTTCCCCTCAACTGTCCTACTGCTGACAAAGTAGGGGCCGTGGTGCCAGCTTCACTCCACACACAGCAACGGCCATAAATCCCCTTGCTTTTCCAGAAGGGAAGAGAGGGGGCAGCTGTATTGCTCTTTTCATGTGAGCTCATTCTGCTAGCCCAACACATGCTACACAGGACATTTCACCCCTGAGTGAACACAGTCCAACACAAGAGGAGGTTGCTATGTAAAGCAGTTCTCTCCCGAAGAGCCGTCAGCTTAGCTGGGGCTAAATTCAAGTCTGCAGAAATACGGCTAGCAAGCCGCAGGCCTTGTGATCACCTGACGTGCTTGCGTGGCTTAGAACCAGCAAAAGAGTGAGCTTATGGGTTATAGGAACCCTGGTTATTATAGGAGTTATTATAGGAATTCCTGGCTACAGGAATCCTGGGTGAAGGGTGGATTATGCTTTAGATCCATTTCTGTAATATTATATTCTATTATAACTTCTAAGGGAAAAACCCAAACAAGAGTGTGTTTTTTCCTTAAAAAAAAAATGGAGCACTAGGAAACAGACTGAATTTTGATTAGTCATCCGAAGAGGTCCTCTTACAAACACCTTGTCTCTGTGCCCTGTTTCCTCAGTCCTTTTCATTCTCCTTGCCACTGGCTGTGAAATGAACACCACATCTCAAATACTGGGAAGAACACTCTTATTTTGAACACCCCTATTTTCAGTTGTTGCCGTACTAATCCCTCCCCCAGCAAGAGTGAACAAACGAGCTCCACAACAGAAGTGACTTCTCACTTTCTCTCTCCCATCCCCCCTCGCCCCCCCAAAGGCAGGCTAACACCCTGCCCACAGGGCTACTGAATAGGGAGGGTGGATGCTGGTTTCCTGCTTAGGGGAGAAGGACTCCATAGATCCCTACGCCTGTGTGGCCACGGGTTTCAGTTTCTTTTAGGCCTTGCGTGAGACAGTCTTGAGAAAGCCAAAAGTTCCTCCAAAATCAGCTTTCAGACCTCAGCTGCCCCAATGGTGATGTGTTCTGAAATATTTCATTGTGGGGCATCCAGTACTGATCCAGCCTCCCCCTTTTCCGTCTCTGACCCTCTAGATCCATCTAACTCTGGGTAAAATCAAATGTTTCTCCCAAGAAAAGAAATGGCTGAGAGAATGAGTGAGGAAGGTGAAAGAAAAGAGACTAGAGATGTGGAAGAGACTTGGACAGGCAAGATCAGGGAAGAAAGAATGCACCAGGGATACAAAATGAGAAGAACGAGAGGAAAAGGTGACCCAGCTGAGGAGCTGCTTGAAGAAAACAGCTGCTCTCAACAGCAGCTTATTGTTTACACTGACAATACGAGTCACTGCATAATACAGATTTCAATTCATGGTGCTGGAGAAACAAGCCTTGGGAGCTGAAGACCTTTACATGTGAAAGGGAAGAAACAACCACGACTACAAACTGCAACAGCAGCAGCAGATGAGGTTGCTACTGGTGCGAGTCTATGCTAGCACTGGGTGTGCAACTAACGCAGTTCTTTGCAGAACTCCTCTAGAGAATCCAGTCTGTAGGTCTGTGCACCCCAACACTGTAGCCTGCAGATGCATTACTCATCCAGCTTTGAAGCGGCTACCGCAGAGCCTGCCAGCAGCACCGCCGCAGCAGAGCCCAGCACAAGAGGTGCTGTGAACGTGGCTGGGAGCTCTGCTGGAGCTGCCAGCAGTCGATCCACCTGGCTAGTGCGGTTCCAGCTCGTATCTGCCTATGCAAGTTGTTGCAGCCAAGCCCTGAATGTTCCTCTGGGGAGAACTAGATACTTACACCTTAGCACTGTAACACAGAAGAGGGCACACTGAGCCTACAGCCAGAAAGCCTGGGAATTATTAGGCTAAATGAGTGGGTGGGGGAGCTCAAGGGACCAGTGGGAGGATGCGGGAAATCGCTAACACTGATTTGAGTAACTGGTAACAATTATTAGATCTTTTTTGGCATGAATCATCTCTCAGAGACTCATCATTTCTATAATGTCACTCGAGGGGCAGTAAAAAAATACAGTAGAAGAAACAAGCCTGCCATGACACAAGGGTTTCCAGCCAGAAGGTGAATGGCCAAACAGATCTGGGAAACTTCACCAACACATCTAAAAGGGAGCAACTTTTGTGGAGAACATACCCTCTGACAGGTCAGACAAGGAAATTTGTCTTTAGGAAGATTATGATGTTACTTAGAGCTCTGCTGAATCTGCTTAAACTGATGGAAAAGGAGTGGTTGGAAAAGGAGTGGTCTTGCTTATCTGATGACCACTGAACTTCTCCTTGCCCCATCCCCTCCCCTGTGGTGGTGCTTGCATTTGTAACTACAGGTCGTAAAATTAGCCAACCAGAACCATCCCAAGGGACCAAAACCAAACCAGAACAATGAAACAAAGGCCCAGAACAGGCAAACAAACCAAAAAACAAACAGACAAGTGAGTTTGACCAGAATCCACTCTGTGCTTGGGCTCACCAAACCTACAGGGAAGCTCCTGTCGTTGCAGGGGAAGGGGCAGCAGAGAGCAGTGCTGCCTTATGCAGATTTCAGCTACTTCTTTTATCTTCTTCAACAACTGCATGACAAGAAAAGCAGCTTGATAAACAACTAGTGGCATCAGCAACAGGCAGGCTGAGGAGCTCAGTGGCAACCACACCACAGCTGGACATTCCCCTTCTCCACACCTTCTGACACACCCACGCCAATGTGGTCCTGTCAGTCTGAGCTCCTGTCCTTCCTCAGCACCCAGGAGTCTGGGACACCGGGAGGGATCTGTCAGTACTACTTTGCAGCCAATCACCTGACATAAACCTGGCAGTGGATGAGGAGCTGGAGGCAAATGGACAGTCACAGGTAGTCCCAGAAGAACTTGACCTCCTTCCCAGATCCAAAACTGGGAAGTGGAAACCATCACTGTGTGCTGAGCAGAGCGGGAGGCTAAAGTGAAAACAGTCACTGCTCCAGGAAGGGTCACAGCTTCCTGAAGTCAGAGATTATTTCCACCTTTATACGTGAAAATTTCCCTTCCCTTCAGACACAGAGCTCCCAGCATCTACCATCTGGAAGTGCACCACAGGTGAAAGTTTCTTAAGGAAGGCTTTGCAAGGACCCCTGTTTTATGGAATTTAGGCACCCACACAGAAAAATACAGGACTTAACTCCTGGAAATACTGTGCATTAGACAGCTACCGCTGGCTTCAGACCCTCGTACCGACGGTGAGTGAAGTGCCTTACCAGGTATTAGTCTCCATCAAACCTGCCACACCACAAAAAGGAAAAACAGTCTACAAAAGCATCTCAGGAACCCCAGCCTCACCATTATGCACTGAGTGTGGTGGACCAGCTACTTTAAAAAACAGCAACTTTCATTTCCTTGGCACTTTCTTGGGAGAGGAGAGAGGGAGAGGAAGCAGTAGCGACTTAGGAAAGGGTCAACAGAACAAGTTCAGTGCTTGGTCCCGTGGTGCACCTCTGGAGCAAAGCCTTTAATGGATGAGATGTAAGAGCCCAAGTGTGCCATGTTTAGTTACCAATATATATTATTAACCAAGACAAAAATTAAGTTCAATGGTTAGCTTAATGCTATGGTTTTACAACATCTGTCAGCAATTATTTGTATTTACTTGCACTGCAAATGCAGGCAAAAAGTCAGAGAAATATAAACACCAGAATTCACTGAATTCCCACCAGACTTGCATTTTCCCACAGAGAAGCTCTAATCATCCCCATTTAGACACTGTCATTTGTTCCTTGTACTCTCCAGTATGGAATTTCTTCCCAGTCCTCTATGATCAGAAATTATTGGTCCTCTTTCTACACTGGAGTAAATAATGACTGGCCCCTCTGCAATTAGTGGCGTTAACTTGAGTGCTCTTAAGACAGCAATTAGAACTACAATATTTCTTGGACTCCAAACAGCAAATCAAACCCTTTTCAGTTCCTGCTCTCCCTTGGCCATGTTTTACACCACGGCAAAGAAATAAAAAAAAAAAAAAGAAAAAAAAAAAAGAAAAAAAGAAAAGAAAGAGGCAGGGAGAGAAAGGGTTGTACTCTACTTGAGTTGTACTCCACCTGTGCAACGCAGGGTGAGGAACAGGTTAGCTGGGTGAAAAGTTCACTGCAAGCTGAGCTGTCTGTTTCTCTTGCTTAATTTATCCAATATTTGGCTAACCTTGCTCTGAACCCAGCCCCCAAGACCCCCTTCCTCTCATCCCTCCCCAGCGGGTTCATGTCAGCCAAAGACACCGCCTCTTATTCCCTTCTCCCTGACCCTGGAGCGGGGGCTGGGACAGAGGGCCAAGCACAGAGTGAGGGCCCTTGCACTGGAGAGATAATAATTATTTATGCTCTGCACTTCAACAGGCCTCATCCTCAGGAGCAAACAGAAAAGTTCTACAGTCAGCAACATTGCCTGATACTGTGTTCCAGCTTATCAGTTTTCCCAAGGCTGGATGGCACCCATGCGGCACCCCCTGCTCCTCTGCACCCTGTCACTCTCCCAAGGATGTGGCACTTCCTAAGGTACCTTAGAATGGGTTCCTGATTCACTTTGGCAGCCTGTTCCCACGACTTCCATGAGGTCCATTACCCTGTTTCTGCAGCTCAGGATCCTCCACAGAGCACAACAGACATACTTCAAATGCTGCAAAGGGCAGAGAAGTATCTGCAGTAACAGAGCATAGGCAGGAGGACCTTAGATGGTTTTTCTCCCCTCAAATCCCCCAGAGTCGGGGAAGGAAGGGCTGGGGTAGGGAGATGTGCCATTGCTGCTTTTTGGAGAACAGGATTCCCTGTTCCACGGACCTTTGCACCTCTGTAAGCTACTCATACTGCAGAATACAGAAAAGGTTCTGCTCAGAAACTGCTGAGCAGTTTCCCTTTCAGGGTTAGTCTACAACTTTCCCCCCTCGCATCCTCCCCCTCTACCCAAAACAAGCGTGTCAAGAGCACCCTGAAGTTACCCGCACTGTGCAGGCAGCAGTGGGGCTCTGGTTCCACCTCCTAGAAAACACATTCAATGCCACCTCTTGATCCAACACGTCAAAGCTCCCCGTCAGGTGATGCAAACTACTGGAAAAACTGCCCGAGAACACGCATTTCTGGCAGGCTTTCATTATTTTCCTGCTGGGCTCAGGACTGCGCCCAGCACCCTCTGGGGCAACACAAAGCATATTTGATGGCCTTCTCAATGACTGGACACATCATCAGAAAACAACGCGCAAACCAAACCCGTTGTGCTTTCACTGCTCGCTGAGCAGCTAATGCTCTTTCATGTTTAATCTTGGCCTCCTAAGAATCAACACACTTTTACACCCGCCTGCTGGCACTCTCTGCCTTTACAAGATGGGGAGTTAGGATATGACTAGGCTCTGCTAATTGAAAAGAATAAATGAATAAATATAAACCTCAACTTCATTATACTCGTTGACCTGACAAAGGACCTTATAGCTGCTCCACTGCTTTGATGCACCTTGGCTGCTTTAGCTCCCGTAGAAACTGTCACAAATGGCTTCTTATTATTAATAATCTTATCACACTGCCCCAGAACTCCATTACTGTTCTGTGCATGTGCGGTGATACTGAGTAAGTGTCTGTCCCACTGATTTGAGGAGGGCAGACACACAGACTGACAGCTTTACTGTAACTGGAAATTCCTTGTGGTCTAAGAATAATATTAAACTGGCTTCTCAGGATCACCAGATGACCTCGCCTTGACACACGGCTTCATTTGTCTGGAAGCAGTGCAGACTGGAGCAGTTCTGATGTGGTCACTAATTTACTGACACCATCCATTTCAAA
The DNA here is from genome assembly GCA_024611175.1 of Megaceryle torquata. Lineage (NCBI taxonomy): Eukaryota > Metazoa > Chordata > Aves > Coraciiformes > Cerylidae > Megaceryle > Megaceryle torquata. The sequence goes on along the minus strand of JANIJG010015282.1, from coordinate 13,481 downwards.
CCTCAGCACTCCCACACCAAGGTTAGCAAAAGACCAGTTTGCAACAAAGAGTCCTTGTCACTAATGGAATCCCAGGCCCTTATCAAAGAACATGATCCAGCATCCTCCACCTAACCCCTGCATACTTTCAAGGCATGAAAATTGCTAAGAAGAGACAAGCAAGGTTGTCAGGAAGGCATCAAACTGCAGGCTGCTACCTAACAAAACCGTGTACGCACCAAACCCTTCGCCCACATCACCCACCACCCAGTATCTGTGTTTAACATCAGGACCAGCACAGATACTCACTCACCATTGCCTCGGGATAATTAAACTATTAAAATCAAAGACAACGGTAATTTACAGAGCAGGAGTTCTTTCTGCGAAGCATCAAAGCCTTTGTGAGAGATTTTAACACCTCTTCAAAACGACTGGAACTATTCACAGACAGGTAAAAAGGCACAGGATTGATACAGCAGACATCAAAGATGATGCATAAAATCGTATCCCTGTTCTTTGCTCTTTCCATTCCACCACACAGGAAAGCAAAGATACTTCAAAAGACACCATAACAGCATGGGCAAATCAAAGGCAAACTGAACTGAAATGCAGCTCAAATCATTTACAACTTGCGGTTTAAGAATCACCTCATTAAAAATAAAATAAATAAATAAATAAATTAAAAAAAAAAAACCAAAAAACTTTAGATGCGGCAATTTTAATCATTATGGCCTATCCCAAAAAAATCCAGTGTTTGCCAAGAGCAGAAAAGAGCTCGTGAAAACCCAGCCGTTCAGAAACAGCTTTCACTTTAGAAATTACAACATACAGGAGGACAATTAACAGGTTGAGCTTCAAAGGAAACCGATGTTCTTTTTCCAACTTATCCAATTTAAAGGCTTCTGCTGTTTGTGGGGGGAATGAAAAAAAAAAAAAAGGCAACAAACAAGCAAAAGCTCAACAGCTCCACCCCCTCCCCCCAAGAACACCTACTTTATGAAAATCCAGAAGGGCAGCAATTGGAACCTCATCATTTTGGTCTCGCTGGCAGGTTCTTTTGTTCTTTCTGATTCCACAAGCTGGAGGAGAACTCCTCCCCTGTGATGGCTGACAGACCGTCACCAGCATAAACCCTCCACTTCCAGGGACTTCGGGTTCAATGCACCTCCACTTGTTGCCTCAGTCATGAGGACATGTCTGGATGAACTCCGACAGCAGGCCCTCATGGGACAGGCTGCTTACTGAGAACCTGAGGTACTGTGCTTAAAGAGAAATGGAGTTAAAGACAAGGAGATGAAAATGACCGCATCTGAGGACAATGGCCCTCACCTGAAAGCCCTTCTGCAGGGGAGGCACAGGGTCCCAGGCCTGTCCCCACTCAGGTGGGTCACCTGCAGCTGCTGCGGGCAACACAACCTGTCATGGCACTGATGACTGCTCCCCACAGTGGTAACCAGCACCCAGCATTCACCCTGCTCCTTCCCTGGCAGCAAGGGCTGCTTTCAGCCTTCCAGGAAGCTTCATCTGCAGCCTGCTCAAGCTCCTTTGTGCCCCCCACCCATCCACCTACCCACTTCCCTCCCCCATGACCATGCTTCCCCTTGCCCAACCTCTGTGGGGTCCCCGGCCTCCCCTCCCAGCCTGGCTGTCGATGGCGGCCTGCTCTGAGACTCCCCTACCCACACCACCAGCTGGCGAGGGTGACAGACACCCTTGTTTTTTGCTTTGGGGTAGGTTGGGGTTGGTTTTTTGGTCCACAGCCTCCCTCCAAAACAAACCCACCCTTTCCACTCACCTGACCTCTCCAGAAGGTTCTGCAGCGTGCAGGCAGGCAGAGCCCCCCCAATGGCCGTTAATGGCATTTGCCACCCATTACAGGCCGCCGGGGCACAGCCGAGAAGGAGCCCATGGCACCTCTGTTCTGGCAGCGGGTGGGCGCTGAGAGGCTCAGCGGCAACTCCCAGCGTGGAGCTGCCTTGGGCAGGGCGCCCAGGGCGGCGGGGACGGAGGGGCTGGCGGCGGGTGCTCGACGGGAGCGGGAGTTTATCCCCTGGCCAGGCAGAGGCCGGGCTCCGCGGCCAAGACCAACCGTCCCACGGGCGGCTTCGCTACCTACTGAGCAACCAAAATATTAAAAATTGCTAACATGTGGAACCGATTAGGACATTTAGAAGGAATCCGCGGTCGTTGTTTCGCTTGAAATATAAAGGTTATAAAACTTAATGGCCACATGACAAGGAAACTATATGAAACACTCAGAGATTTACAGAGCAACTGTTATGCTCCTTAGGCATGTGGGCTGAAAATTGCTTTACAATGGGCAACGCAACCTGTGGCTTGAGCGCTGAGGTTTTCTGGCAGTTTTCTTTTTTTTCTTTTTCTCTTTTTTTTCCTGACCTTGCAGACTGGTATTCAGTTACCACAGCAGCTCCAAAGTAAAACAGAAACACAGCTTGTATCTTCTTTCAAGTATTTATTTCTTTTGTCCTGTTAACATCAAATAATGAAAGGAATTGTAAGGATTTTGAAGGGGGAGTAAAAAGAATGAAAGCAGGAGAAAGGAAAAAAAAAAAAAAAAGAAATACCAACATAATGGCTTAATTTCTCACAGTATGCACAGCGCAAATTAACAGTAAACACATACCACAGAAAAATGCAAAGGCTACGCTTGCTGAAAGTTCCAAGGAAAAAAAAACGCATCGTGATTGCCCCCAAGCAAACGGTCCTGCGATCAAACCCTCAGAGTCTTTGCATTTCTAGGCCAGTTCAGCACAGTGGATCTTTTCCCCCTTGCCCGAAACACACCTCACAAGCTACCAGAGGAGCCGAATGGGCAGGTTTTCAAGCCTTGCTTTGTTCCAAGGCATGGAAATGTTGCAGTTGTGGCATTTAGAGGAAGCTGTCGGAATCTATCGGGTCGAGTACAAGTGTGAAAACTCGATGACAAATGTGCCGGTAGTGTTTGTGTCTGTAGAGCGGTACCGTTAACCAAGAGCTCATGGGCAAATACTGGATTTCGCTGTGCTGGTCAAACCTGGGTCTTAGCAGAGCAGCATTTGCCTCTGAACTGTAGGCCAGGAACTTGGGACTGAGGCTGCTGTCGTGGAAAGGTGTCAGGGTGGCCTGAGGTCTACACCATCAGTGCCATCACCTATCGGCTCACTCAGGGACTGGGCAGGTTTCTGGTTTGCCCTTCTCCTATTAATAGACTCTGAGATGCTCCGGTAGGGGCTGGGTTGCAAAGGTGTGTGTCAAGAGACTAAGCTTGCAGGTTTGGTGGATGAAGTTCAAATTTATAGTCCAGAGGCAGAGTGAAGAGGAAGATGCACATCAGGAGAATGGAGTCATACTCAGCAGCACACAGAACCCTTCTGCTAATGCACCCGTGTTCTCAGGCCCTTCAGACACTCTGCTTGTTTTCTACATTCGCTCACTTTCCAAATCTAAGTGGCAGCACAACTTTATTCCACTTGTGCTTTTATTTTCTCCAGTGAACTAGGAGTGAGGATGCAGCAAAACAAATCCCAAAGGACCGTCATGCCATTCCCCTCGTGTGGAACTATGCCCATGCCCTGATGTCAGGAAGTCACTGTTACATTAATTACCTATTTCCAGGATTGGCACAGTATGATTTTTTTTATTTCCTTGACAATCTGAAGCTGAGAGAGGTGAATCCAGTGAAGGGAAGAAAAGAAAACTCTGAGAATTTTCTGCTATTAGGCAAATGCACTTTTGACAGTATCTCGAATTAGTTTTTGATTGCAAGGTTGGAATATGTCATGAGAACACACTGAAGTACGCATTTGCATTAATAGTGTTGCCAGAAGCCATCTCACAGCCATCATCAGACATACTGGAGCCCCTAGAAAGCTTTCTGTGGGATTGGAAAACATCCAGCCAGGGGAAAGCAAAGCCACCGTGTGACTGGGATGGCCAGTTCCGCAGGAAAACTACATTTATTAATGGCAAGCACTCAAAGGGATGCTTATGGTGAATAGCTTGCAAGCAAATCATTGGCACGGAACCATGAAGTATATGGAGTATTTGATAATGAAAACTTTAAAGAAGTCTATTTAAAAATAATCCATTGAAAGAAAGCAGGCTAATTTTATAGGGAGAATTGCCCATGTCGACCAGCACTGCTAGCTGTAGTGAAGATCACTAGAACAGGAGTTTCAGACAGATGGAAGGGGTTCATGTGCTTTCTTGCCTGTTTATTTTCTACTTCAGTCCTGATCTATAAATGCCAGTAGATCTACAGTTCAGTATTTTGTCCCAGAAAGTGGGGTGGTTGCACCTAAACCTAACGCTTGCGCTCTTTGGACCTGCCATGTCTATACTGTCCATTTCAGCAAACCTTCCTTCCTTCCTTCCTCCATTGCTTGACTTTTAGCTCATGACTTCCCCTTTGATCACAAAGCGATGTTCTTTCTGGCCAACCTCTAGCTAACAGTCCTTCCCAATTAAAATGCATATCCCGTCAGTATTCACGAGGCTGTGCAGTTCTCTAGTGAGGAGGCAGCAGCAATCCTAGCGTGCTGGGCTTCCGTACACAGCCCGCTCAAAAGGAGGCTAATCTGACAGATTTGGGGCAGTTGCAGTGCTCATGCATAAGAAGGTGTGAACACAGGCACGCACAGGTGAGAGTCTGCCCAAAGGGAAGGTGCAGAGATAAATAATCTGCATGCACAGCATTCTGGCTCAGAAACGCTCAAAACACAGTCCTCCCCAACAGGAACAATTGGAAGAGACAGACAAAATGATGAAAAAATGAAGGGATCAGCAAAAATCTGACCAAACTAAAATAAACCCAACTAAAATAAACTCAGCATGGCTCCTGTGGCTCATTCAAAAGAAGGTCTTCTCTGAGAGTTCATTTGCAAGAACTCGGTTCACTGGAGAAGACAGACAGACTATAAATTCCTCTGGCCATTAGGAGCCATTGGCAAATCCGACTGAAGATAGGAAGAGGTTTTTAAAGGGAAATACCGAAGACTGCAACGCTACCTACCAGGCTGCATTGCAGGAAACGTGACAGCTCCAGCCAGAAAGCACCAGCCAGACCCAATGCAATCAATATGGGGCTTAAGAGTCTGAGAGAATTAAGGTTATTTTCTTGATTGGTGTAGGGAATGAGAGCTGTGAGGAGTACTTGTCTGAGTTAAAAAAAACAACCAACCAACCAAACTTAAGAGGCTTTGCATAAGAAAACTTACAATTCTGTAATCTGTTTGAACAGAGGGGATGTGTATCAGGAAACCTGGGTTTAAAACTGGAATAAAGATGAATTGACCCTGTATGTTTAAAACAGTCACAATGAGGTCAGTGTTGTACTCCTGTCACAATGGAAGCAGAGCACTGTATTGAATGATTAAACATAGTTGTTTGTACATGACTCCTTTGGTTTTTAATGTGTGTAGCAACTTCTGCTGCAGGACACCAACTTTTGTTGTTTGGGTTTTATTTATTTATTTATTTTTAATTCTTTTTCTGCATCATATCTCTCCTAAATAAATTCAAGGCTATATTTCATTTGATTAATGTGCTTGTTAAACCCCAGCTATGCCAATAGGATGACAGAGAAGCTGAATGTGGTTTAGGGTTCGAAAGTGTTACAATAGTTGATGTGGTTGAAGAAGGGGGTTTTTTTGCAATAGCTGTCAGATGAAAGACGTCAGATAGCTAATAGCTGTCAGATGAAACATGTCAGATGGCTAATACTGAATACTCCAGAACAGTAGAACACTGAAACTTACAGACTGTTCAGCCATTGAAGCACACACCATACTTCTTGCTGGTGTCTCTCTCTACTGGCTTTTGCGTAGCTCTTACAATGGTAACAAAATATTGCCCAGATCTTCACAAGTATTCTCTGAATTTGCAGCCCTGATGGGAGTCCAGAAGAGACCACAAGGTATTTTCTTGCTGGGGAAAAGATGGCCAAGCAATAGCTCACAAACTGCTTTGTGATTCTGTGTAATCCTATTACTGATCTGAGTCAATCACATTCTTCCCACTTCATTTATTATTAACAAGGGGAAATGTGGACTGAAACCTCAAGGATCAGCCAGGAGATGCTGTGGCTTCTCTTTCTGATACCTTCTCCATTCTCTAAGGCTGACTCTGACCCAAATAATTGCTTTGTTCTCTGATGGATGGATATATTTTTTTGTAAAAAGCACTTATTTTGTTGCATTCAAAAAAGCTGAGATAGCAGAGACAACGAGCTTGTCACCTCTGCTATTACCTGTAATAGGCAAAGTTGCAGGGGGTACAGGACTTGTCCACATGAAATCAGCATTCCCAGAAGGCTCCAGGATGAGGAACCCTGCGTTCAGATATTACTTGTTTACCATTATGTCCATTTCCATCTTCCATCAACATTCTTCTGAGATGAGCCCTTTTCATTATAAAGCCTTATTCCATAGGACAGCATTTCTCATATAGCCAAAATATTCCAGAAATCCTATCTCCCCTGCATGTATTTCAGTCTTCTCTCAGCAGAAAGGCACTAATCGTTGACTTTCCTGGGGAAGATAGCAAAGAACTGCCTCCTTCTCTTAGAGCTGCTGTTACGCCATACTGTGCCAGGAGGGTATCTGGGAAGGCTGATCAGATCAATAGCAATGCCCTAACCAGAAGCAGCAGCTGGTGGCTATGATCCAAAGTGCCCCATGGTAAAAAAGGAGGATAAAGAAGCATTTCAGCGTGTTCACAAAGCCCAGTGCTTGCATGTGATGGTTCAAGGGAAGCAGCCAGACAGGTCAAATTTAAGGCAGGAGTTCTGAGACTCATGGAAGCTATTCCCAGGCACCTAAGGGCAACTAGAGACCTGACTGCAGTATTTGGTTTTGTACTGGCTATCACGTCATCTCATTCTTTAGGCTGTTGGAGTATTTTTTAAGCTAGAAGTTTAAGTCGGGTTGTTTGGTTATTATATGTACCACAGCTTGCCGTGCAGTCTCCCTCTGTAGCAGTGCAGCGTGACAGTGATTTGCTCAGGTAACCAATCACAGTGGCACACTGCCTCAGGAGACACAGAGGAAGTCAATTTTGAAAGCCAGGGTCATCTTCATGTAGAAGCCAACAGGCTTCTGAGATGTCTAGATTCAAGGCACTGATACTCCAACAGTGTTCCTCTGCATTAATTTCAGGTTGCCTGGGGAGGAAGATGCTTGGGGAAGGTGTCAAACAGCAACTTTTCACTTCTGTATTCTTTGATAAAACATAGATGGGGAAATTTCCTATCTAGGATGCCTGTCTGTGAAAAGCCTTTACCATATGGAGGTAACACTTTCAAATAAATAAAATTCAAATGAACAAACAAACAAACAAAAATGCTTTGCATAAGAAAGAAACAGGAAACTGAACTGTAGCACTGGGTCAGGATGATTACCAACACAAGCCAGAGAACCACGTGTCCTCGTAATACCTTGGCATGATGGATGACCTTTGCAGCTGGCTAGGGAAAAGTGAGTGGTGAGTCAAACTGACCTCCCTTGTCTTTACACGTAAGGGTTGCTTTCTCTTCCTCAAAAAACCCAAGAGGCAATGAACAGCACCTGGTGTATTGGGGTGTTTTGAGCCAGCAAACTCCATAATGGGCTGCTTTTTAGGGCATGGTGACCCATAGGAATGAGCAGGACTAACAACACACTCCTTTTATAGGCTTGGTGTTTGGATGGAACTCACAGGCCTCTACTATTATAGAACTTCAGGAATATAGGGGGCATCTCACCTCTGTCAGTTTAGGTCCACCACACTCCCCCTAAGATCGCATGGATCCTCTGGTTTGTTTTCTCATACACTTACTCTTCCATCAAGCCCAGATTGGAGTGCTTTCTTCCCTCATTTAAGGAGGAACTGTTCTTCCCTAGATTCATGCAGAAAAATCAGCATACACATCTGCTTTCATTTTTTCTTTTTTCTTTTTTTTTTTTTTGCATTAATATGTCACGATGCCCATGGCAAAGACGACCATAAGGAACTAGTAAATTGGGACTCTTTGGGAAGATATAAATTGTCCCCTCAGAGGTCCACGCTTTTCTGTTGTATCCAGTCCACACAGGCTAGATCTGTGTTTCTGCCAAAGCATCAGCTTCAGCAATCTGTTACAGAAACAAAAGAAGGTGTTATGTTTAAAAAAAGTGACAGGAGCAAAGGGAACTCAACTCAGTACCTTCTATGGCACTGGCAACACTCGTGTCCTGTGTCTTCCATCTGTAGTCTCCAGGCTGGGGTACCTCAGCCTCATCAAGACAGAGCCTGGTCTTCTCTTGGACCATTACCTTGCTGATCTGACTTCCCTCAAGAGTACAGAAAGAGCGGCTTCTGTTGAAGCTGTCAACTCCCTAAGCGCATTGAAGAAAGGTACTGAAGTGATCGGAGAGGGTGGGAAGAGGTGGTTTATCAGCCACCAGAACTGACTGAATAGACAGCTTCCCATAGGAACACTAGATAAAAGAGAGTGAGTAGCAGGGAGAAGGTGAAGTTCTGGTTTTCTTCATGTCCTTTTGCAAGTTAGTTGCTGAAATCTGTGAGAGGTGCCTGCCACTATTCACATCTCAGAATCTCCTTCAGAAAAGCACTCTGACAAAGAGGATTCTGGTCACTAGGGAATGTCACTGCTGCTTGTGATTGATGGGTTTTGCTCAGTCTCCAAGCTCTGTCAGGCTGAGAAGCATCAACAGGTTGAGGGCTACAAAGACAGTGCGGAATATTCGGATTCTCAGGGCTGTTGGTTGTTTAGTGAAAAATGTAAAAGATTACATTTGACATAATCTTGCTTTACCCCCAAACTTACGAACAAGTGCTGTCAAAAAAAAGTGGCTGTCACCCAGATTAAGTTTATTAAAGCCACATGAAGAAATAAAAACAAAACAGATGATCCAAGGTCACCCTGTATTCTTTTCTCAACAGTTGCATTTCAGCTAGAGGAGAACACCAGACCAAATTAATGCCTGCTATGAACAGATGTGTTCCCTTTGAAATAAACGCACCCACTTATGCTCTGCTTGCATTAAGTCTGTTACCAGGTTTTTATGAGATTTGGCAAGTGCAGAGCTATCTGTTAATATCTGAAGGTGGGAGTGTTCAGGGAGTTGTCTGAAAGGCTTGCAAGACTAGATCTGATCATATCCGCCCACACTAATTAACACATTACATAAAAGTACAAGTTTCATTTTGCAAACATCAGAATCACTTGCCCAGGCACTTTCTGTGAAGTTCTAGAACTCTAGCGATGGACTCTGCCCCTTTTTAACCTCAACAGAACAATGGAAGTGTGGGTAGAGTACAGCTCCCACTTTCAGGGCTCACTCCTTCTCTTCATCCTGCTCAGAACATGCCACCAGGAGGGATATGACTGGAAGGACTATTTTAGAGTTCACCAGGGCTGCATGACAGAACAGGATTATTATTATTTTTTTCTCATCAAAAAGACAAAACTCAACATTAAATATTGAACATGACGAACCAGATTTACTTCTAAAGGACTCCTCCTCTCCCTGCCCTGCCTCGTTCATTCTCAGAATTACTTTGTATGAACACCAGCCTCTGAAAACACCTGGAACTGAAAAATCCTCCCATTTAAATCGGGTCAGGAGAACATATGTCCCAGAATGGCTAGCATTTTGCTATCATTCAAATTCTAAAACAGCAGCAATCTCCTGTATAGTAATAAAAAAACCCCCAATAGTAAGGGGTCTTCTGCTTCTTCATAGATGGGAACAAGTAAAACTAATTTCTTAATTTCATATGAAACTTCTGTGATCTGCTCCCACAACTTCACGTAGATTCCTCCAGCAGGATAATAAATATCCACCCCGATTTCGATTTACTCCAGAGTCTTTTGTATGACATCTGGCTTCAATATGGTGGCACTGAAAAGTGCAGTAATGACATAGGAAAACAGAAGGAAAAAAAAAAATAGTTATGCAGTGGAAAGCAGGAGGCAGTGGAGGGAGCAGGGAAAACCAAAATTAAAATAAGTCAAAGGGCGGAAATTCCTTTGAGAAGGCCTTAGGCTTCAACAAAGCCTGTCGACATTTGCAGCACTTTAAGATTACCCAACACTAACCTTATGTGCAAAGGGACAGTAGACCTCGGCAGGCATTCCAGAGGAGCCTTTCTATAAAAAAACCCCAAAGTCTTCAAATGTATCCATCCAAATCTGCGAGTAGCTCCCTGGATGGAGAGCAGTCTCTCTCGCAACACTCACGAGAGAAGAAACTCTCTTACCCAACTCCTCCTCACTATCTGAGAAGCAAAGTCAATGTTTTCCTCATTATTTTCTGTTTGCTGCATACCTCTCCCCCACTGTGACTGCTATTTGACCTGCTGTCCGCTCAGAGACCCTGAGGGAAAGAGAGAGGGAAGTTTGTGCCTGTGTGTACGAGAGGAGTGAGATGATGAGAGACTCAGCTATGTTCTGACTTGTTTATATTCATCAGAAAGAAATCGACAGCACTTAGCATGCAAGAGAACCTCTGCAGATAGGGAACATCTTTTATGCAGTGCAGAAAAAGAACAGATTCCTCCAAGACAGGATTTGGGGATGAGTGGGAACTAAATTGCAATGTGTGTATTAGTCTGCACCTCACTTTTGCATTAGGATGTTATCAAAGAATAGAATCTCAGCACAAAGGTTTAATGTAAAGGGGGATGCTGCAGAGTGCCCTCCTTCACCAGCTCTGTTTTCTCTTGCATCGACAAGCCTGGCATGCCTGACTGGGACTGATGACAAACTGGAAAGGATTAGCCTGCAGAAAGGGAGGTATGTGTAATCATCCCTCCCTCTCCCAAGCGTCTCTCTATAAATATGGTACCTTCAGTATTCCTGGCAGATCCTGGAAGGCTGCTCCCCTCATTGCACTCGCGTTTTCAATGAACTGAGTTTCTTCTCCAAAAATTAGCAAAAATTAAAAGCTGAAAGCATCTATTAGGGTGGGCGTCAAAATCACAGAGATCAAAGTTTCTTTTCATCCTCCCCAGAGAGCCTCAGACATCTCGGAATTTAAAACAAAACTCCATTGTTAGAAACTTTTTCAAGGCTGGCACAGTGCTACCGTTTCTATGTTGTGCACTCAGAAGGAAAGCACTGACCCTGCGAGGGGAGCTCTGCGGATACCCACGCAGGCAGCAGGGCTTGCTGCAGTGCCACTGCCAGCAACAGCTTCCTCCAGCTGCTCAGAAGAGGCAGATCCACTGATCCATGGCAAGGCTCAGACCTTCAGATTTCAACACTCACATCACTGCCCCTTAGCTGGTCTCCATTCTACATGGCAGAACCAGAGGAGTTTTTCAAACACAGCTCACAGCTTTTCTGCTGTAACTCGGATCTTTCAGGAAATTACAGATTTTGGCATATGGGGTTTTTTGGTTTTGTTTTTGTTTTTCTTCTTCTTCTTCTAAATTTTTGTATAGAACTTCTTGTTTTATGAACAAATACTGCTTTTCCTTTCCAAAGCATGTTCCATTTGAACTTGACAAACACTTAGGTAGCCAGGCTTACAGCTTTTGAGGTAGGGAAACACAGGAAATATCTGCTTTGCAGGTCAGGGGGCACCTTGAAATGATGCAGTTTGCCCCCAGGTCACACAGGACGTCTAAGGAAAAGCTCAAAATTCAACTCAGGAGTCCTAAATTCACTCCTTCATTTTAACCTTTCTTGAGGTGCTTCATTCAGGTCTTCTCCAGATAGGTTTGCTACTTTCTTGTAATTATATTAATTCCTCTTTTAGTAGAGTTCCAAATAACATTTCAGCTACATTACGATGCCTAGTGCTGCACACTGCATCTGGCATAGGAATGCAGTGCTGCTCTTACTAGGCTGTCAAAGAGAATATATCATTACAAAAATAAATAAAGTCTAGCTGCTTCTGGCATTTCAGTCCAAGCAGTATTTATCACTTTTGGCTGATCAGTGCCTGATTCAATGCCCCAAAAAAACAAGGGGTATATTCCCAGTTGAATTCATTGTGCATTTAATCAGGTCTTTGCTGTCTGTGCTTCCCAACTTCACATTTCATGAGCACTACAGTGCTGGCTCTTCTATTTTTAGAGCGTTATTCCACTTACTTCACTGTGCAGACTGATACAATGGATTTCCTCTGCATGGATTATGTCAGTGAATGCATGTTTGTACAAGCAGGCTCTAGTTTTAGTTCTACATTTAGTTCATCCCCAGTGCGATGCTGCCTACATGCGTGGCAATCTGGGATTAATGCTAAAAATATATATATATTATCATAAATGAATCAAAAACATTCAGAAAGAGAATTAAATTTCGTATATGAGTTCAGTGACAGAAAGAATCTCCCACTATTCAAACTGCCTGCTCTTCTGACTGAGCATTTCTCTCCAGCCTTCACAGGTAACACAGCCATCCCAGGCCCAGCACAGGCCTTCCAGACAGAAGTCCTGGGTGGCCTTTCACAAAGAAAACATTGCTCCACACTTTGCTCCTTCCCTGATGTGACTTGGAAACAGCTTTGTGATGTAAAGTGAAGAAAGGGAAGAAAGCTTCCATTAAATGTCCGTAACTTTTAGCTCTTCAAAGTATTTTTTAAGTTCTCTATTCAAAAAGTTGAAACGAAACCAGTTTGTAATTGTGGTTCCCCTGAAGAGAGGGGATGAAGTAGGTACAGGGTGTGATGTGCTGCCTCTCAGCTGAGAGAGCATAAAGACACTTGAAAGACAAAAATGACATCTTAAAACTATGAGTAGATTTAACAATTGAACTCTAAAGAATTAAGCATCATATAAACATTTCACACTTTTTGTTTTTCTTTCCAAGGGTCCATAGTCTAGTCACTCAATCCTGTGCAAAGGTCACGTTACTATGGATATGACCTGCAAGAAATGTGCTGCCTCAGAGCAGCACAAGTCACATGAACAGGCTAAAAGCCAAGCCCGCTGATTCACAGTCTTGTCAGGATTTTCGTGCCTGTGTCGGTCTGACTGAAGAACAGTCCCATCACCATCAAGTCTATGTTCGTCCTTTAAAAGTGTTCATGCAGGTGTACGTCCCAGAAAACTTGTGGATTTCTTCAAGTGCTGCCTGAGGGAGAATGCTGCAGGAGAAGCGGAAAGAAAATTAGCAGACCAGCCAAACCTCAGTGCACTCTAGTGAGAGGATGTGTAACTATGGCTTTGGGTGCACACTACACAGACTCAACCAGCATCTAACGAGAGCGCCCAGACAAAACGTGTCAGGATGCTGCTGTGAGTAGGGTGATGGGGAGAAAGTTCCATCAAGTTGCTCTTTCTCTACAGAAATATTCACCCAACAAGGTCTGTAAAAAGTGTGACTTTGAAGATACCATCATGTTGAAAGATGGAGGGAACTGGGGATGTTTAGTCTTGAGAGCAGAGGCTTAAGAGCGGATCTTATGAATGTCTCTAAACATCTGAGGGGTGGGTGCCAAATGGAAGGGGCCAGGCTCTTTTCTGTAGTGCCCAGCAATAGGACAAGGATCAGTGGGTATAAACTGGAGCATAGA